>WBNM01031405.1:3732-19626 GCA_013399055.1 Ramphastos sulfuratus | reverse complement strand
AGGAGAAAGGGGAATTCCTGGAAGATAATTTCTTACAATATTTAATTAAACTGACTTTTAACATCTAAAATTACTTTTCAAATGTGCATAGAAATGAGAAATAGAGAGGAGCAGGACACGCCTGCTAAAACTAGGACTGGTGAGTCCTGCCCACTGACCCAGCTTGTGCCAGATGAGTTGAAGGAAGTTTTGTGCAGTATCTCACTAGTAGTGCCAGGCTGGAGACAAGGAAACAAATCTTAAAACCTTCCCATTACCTTCTTTTTGATAACAGCCTGGAAAAAAAAAGTACTTGACAGAAAAAAGAAAAAAAAAAAAGAAAAAGAAAAAAAAAAAAACAAAAAACCCAAAACAAAAAAAAACAAAACGCAAAAATTAGACAGTTCCCCAGAATGCAGNTGGACTCTTGTCTAAAAACTATTGCTCCTCTGGCTCTGCTCCTCTGCAGACAACCCTCCTCCGTGGGCCAGTGCTAGGGCTTGCAGGACACACAACCCACCACCAGTCTGGGTGCCCCCTGCCACTGCCAGCACCCACAGGGCACAGCTTGTAACACATTCCCCAGGAAGAAATTAAATCCCATTCTACTCATCAGAGCTACTTAATGCAATTCCTAAAAACTTAATCCTGTGAGATGCAGCATCACTACACCAAGGAAAAGAAAAAGGGGCTGTAGAGACAAATCCAGCTTGTAGAGTTCATCATCAGAGACCTCATGATCTGAAACATCTGCATTGTCTTACACTGGTCACCAAGACCCACTATACCTCTGAACTCCAAATGTTTCCCTTCTCCACTGTTCGATGCCTCCCTGGGTCACAGGCCCTCGCACACAAATCATTTCAGCCTTTGGAGGGGGCTGAGAGGAAGGCAGGGAAGCTCTGAAATTTAATCCCCAAAGTTTTTTGGTTTTTTTTTTTATTTTCCTAGGGTTGTGTTGTTTGGGGTTTTTTGGTTTTTTTTTTTGCCCAAACAGAAGTTATTTTTCTTTCAATGAGAATTCTTTAGCATCAAGTGCAGCTACAGAAACACTACCCCAGGCTGACTGTGGGCAGATGGTTGTTTTCCCTGTTTACCCATCCTGTGCTCAGAGAAGGGCAGGACTTGTCAAGAGGAGTAAAGGAACTTCAGGGCACACTGTGAGGACAGGGTTTGGTTCCCTCTGAAAGATGCAGAACACACTGCATTCCCTACATCCTTCCAGACCGGACCTGTTGGTTGTTCCTGCAGGACACCCCACAGGCACTATGGCTGATGGAGCTACTGCCTCATCCACACAAACTGGAGCAGTGAAGAGCTCCCAAGTTTACACCTGTGAGATTAGTGGGATCTCAAACTGCTATCTGGAGTTACCTTTGCTGAAATACACACAGCCCTGTGGCACATTGCTTTGGTTTGCAGTTAACATTTCCAGTATGTTAAAATCCTCCTGTTTGTGCATTTCAGCCAGGCTTTCTTTGAAAATCTGATGATGATTTGACAGCCATTTACAATTTTACTGAACCTTGTCCTCAAGCACACCCTGACAGCACACTGTCTGCTGCAATTCACCTATTAGCTGACTGACCTTAAAAGTTTACAGACGTTTTATGGACTCCTCTGCCAGCCTCACTGATTAGCTGCATATTTCACACTGTTTTCAGCTCACTACCTCCAGCCCTGTCCTTACTGCAGAAACCTCTTCCAAACTGATACTTGATTCCAAGATCTGAGCAGAGCTGTGTGTTTAAAGCAAACACACTCTGCTGAAGGAAAGATGCTACCTTGTATGTCCCTTCCCTTGCTGTTTTTTCCACAATAAGGCAGGGTGTATGCTCCCTTGTTTGAACCGTGTGAGGGCAGCCACTGCTGCTTAAGCTGGAAAACCAAATCCTGGCAAAACAGCAAACTGCTATGCACACCCCAGACATGAGAACTTTCCCATCCTGACTCCTGGTGTAGCCTGGTCCTCAGGAGACATGGGAAGAGACAGTGTGTCCCAGGATGAGAGAGCCTGGGACAGGTCCCAACCTGCAGGAGCCCTGGGCAGGTCCCTCTGCAAAGGACTTTGATATCTGCTGCAGGAAGGTGCCACAAGAGAAGCAAAGCATCTCCTGAANACCAACAACCCAAAACACAAAAAACCAGAACGCAACAATTAGTCAGTTCCCCAGAATGCAGAGTTCTTTTAAAATTTCCCAGACTTCTGTTTCAAAAATGACAGCAACCAGTATAAACTTCACAAATCCACCAAGGAGGCAACTCTTCAAATACCTGTGGTTTCCCACATTTTCCAAGGGAAACAAAAAGATTTATAGTTTCTCATGTTAAATCTGAGAGGCTAAACTTTGAGAGACATACTTGCCCACCTGCTGCATGTGTATTAGTTCTAGCTGAAGAGAAGTCAATAAAAATGGAGAAAGAAGAATTTGCAGAGCTGGTTAAAGTAATAAGATTTGTTTCAGAGCATCTGATCTTTAGACTAACAGACTTCCAAACAGTTGGACAAGTAAATAAAGCACCACAGGGAACCGCTAGTTGAAATAGGTTACCGCAGGGATACGCACAAAGGAATTCCTACAACTAAGAAAGGGCCGGAGCTATGAAACTTATAATACCAGCGATAGGGATGAATTGCTGACTTCCACAACACTTGGGAGTGAATTCTAGAGGCACTCACACTTTGAAGAGGACATAAAACTCTATTCTGAGCTTTGGGAAGTGTTACACCCAATAACCAGTAAGCAAAACCAGAATTTTGCACTGCATATTGATTCTGTGCTTCTGAAAGGAGAGGTTTTGAGTTCCACTTCTGAAAGGAAAGGTTTTCTGAGTTCCATTTCTGAAAGGAAATGTTTTTTGAGTTCCATTTCTGAAAGGAAAGGTTTTCTGAGTTCCACTTACTCTGTTGTGGGCTTTTTTTTTGTTGTTGTTGTTTGTTTGTTTTGTTTTTCTTTTTCTTTCATTTTGTTTTGTTTTGTTTTTTCTCTGGGTGAAAGGTTTGAAGCAGCTTAGTGATATATTTCACTGCCATGGCCTTACATACATCATGTCAATGTATTTCCTTGGAAGGTCTTACTTCCTTTAGAGAAACAAAAATGAAAATCCAAACAAAGAAAGTTAGTCTGTGAATCCTCCTGCCACCTCCCTGAGATTTTTCTGCACCACAACCACTGCTTCTCCAGGATGGAAGCAGGGCATAAATGCCTGTCAGGAAGGGGCAATGCAGATGACAGCCAGGCAATAGTTTCAGCTCCCAGGAACTGGGTGCAGGGTTGGGTAATACTTCAGGCAGCAGCTCGGCTCTGATGAAGCACAGCACAGACAGCGAACAAAGCAGGAGATGTCCCATGTCCATCCAGTGACGAGGGGGTGGAGGTGACACTGTTGTAAGGTGCCATCTGATCAGGACTTCTTTTCTGTGCTTGACATGAATAAGGGGATTAGGATGGCAAGTTTCCGTGAGCTCACTCTATCGGACAAAAGGCCCTGAGGTTTAGTGTCACACTGCCTGATAAAAGTACAGGAGGCTGTCAATCAAGGGCTCCTAGGTACTTGTGTCGGTGACATAATCTTATTAGAAGATAAACCAGTGAAATCCTTTTCATGATGAAAAGTTACATTTAATTGCTGCTTTGCTTTTCTTCTCTTTGTCTTGTTCATTTGTCCATTTAACTTGGTTAATGTTAGCTATTACAAGAATATAAGGGCACAAAGATGCAAGGCATGCACACTACAGCCATGCTCATAATAAACAAATGGTGAAGGATCCTGAAGGATAGTAGTGTCTGTGCTGAAACTGCATCCGTTGTGATCTTTTAACCAGAAGGTCAAAAGAGTTACTGAATTAATTAGCCCTACTGCTCTTGCACAAAAATAAAGTTAAATGTTATGTCACTTGCTTTAACACCAAAGTAAGCTGACAAAAGGACTAAAAAAATGGTAAAGCTCTGTCCCTGTACAACAAACAAAGGCAGACTCTTAATATCTCCTTACAGGGGCAAATCCATTTCGGCCTCAGTAACACTGTTTCACTTTCAGCCAATTTCAGGCCGTTTCTTTTCTGTTTCCCAAGCAGGAGGCTGCTGCTGATAGCATGAATCACTGCACACAGTCGGAGTGCATCAGGAGAAACTTCACCAGAGCCTGGAGGGGCGAGGCAGGGAGCCTCAGTGCCTGCATGCCCTGCGTGACCGACGTGGTGCCCAGGACCTGCCACGCTACACTATAGGTTCGACCACAGGCAGGTCAGGATCCAGACCCTATTAAACAGGCCAGGGTGACTGGAGGAGCCCTGCCAGCACAGCAGCTCTCCTGTGCCCAGGAGGAAGGCTTGAGAGGGCACACATGAGGTCTGCACATTACTGTCTTGTGGGGAGAGAAGCACAGGAGACCCTGCCCGATCAGAAGACCCTGAGCCCTGAGGTAGAGGAGGTGGCTCTGCTGCTGCTGTCCCTGGAAAACTTGCACCTGTGTGGCTGCAGCACGAGCATCCACCTGCCCTGGGCACACTAAGCACAGCCCTAAACCTTCCCAAGACACCCCAGTCATCACCTTGAGCCAAAGGAGGCCACATCGTCACAACTGGCAGCGAGACTAAGAAGGGCAAGTGGTACAACACTGCACACTGCGTGTGCCACTCATTGCCATATTGCACGTGCTCACCATGCAGCATGGGCACTCGCTCGTGTGTGCCCATCTGTGCACCACACTGCTCTATGCGCACGCATGCAGCCCAGCACTCACAAGTGTCAAGGCCAGGAAAGAGAGGATGAGGTGTCCTCGCTGCCACTTCCCTGGGCATGGCAGCTCTCTGCCCACGCAGGCAGCTCTGCCTGCAGTTGGTGCCTGGCAGGGAGCAGCCATCGCCGAGCAGTAGCAGGACTATTTGATCTGGCTCAAACTCCCCAGCAGAGCCAGAATCAGCAGAAGAGCTGGAAACCATGCGAAGTTATAAAGCTATTTTCCAAATATTTTCAGTTTGGATGTGATCTTGCTTTAATAGGACTAATCCAACAAAGGCTAAATGGAAAGTCAGGAAGTCTGTCCTGCAAGAATCCAAATGGACACAAAGATTAGCCAAGCCTTTGCCAGTGCAGGAGAGTTGCTCAGGTTACTGTGGCCCAGGCTGCCCCAGAAAATGCCTCTGGGAAGTAAGTGAGCATTCACCACACAATTCAGTCACCCTAGGGCCCCCAGTTCTTCAACTAGTTGTGCATGTAACTTTACCTTGTAAATAGCTACTGAAAAGACTGAGTAAAATTAGTCACGTTATTAAGGCAGGGTTACAGCCCTAGCTAGAAGATATAATTCTCAAATTATATATTATTTAGTGTCATGTAATTGTCACAGTTAATAAACTACAAACATATTCCTAGTAAAGGACTAGTGCCATTTAATGCCACAGAGTGCCACTAAAATAAATTTTACATGAAGCACCTGAGTGTGCACATTATCCAAATAATTTAGCTCTGCTAATTTGAAATCTTTAAAGAAAAAAAAAATTCCTTTCATGTTACACATGCTCTTCCTTATTTTATCCCAGAGCCTGTCTTACTGAGAACAAACTAGCACTTGAAGCTGAAATGCTTTGAAAAATTAAATGTGTAATGCTCTCCCTGTAACTCAGATGATCTTAAAGGAAATAAATCCTCCAGAGTTCTTCAAGGAAATCATGTTTTCACTTACAGAATTTCATTCACAAATTTTCATTAACAACAACAGCAAAACAATCCTCACAAATGTCTCAATACTTAGTTTTTTTAATAGAAGTATGCAGGGAAAATCATAACAGAGCAGGACCAGAGTGGTTGATAGCAGAACAAAACCAGCTGAGAAATGTGACTTAACATTGGTTAAATCAGTGATAGTGATTTAGTGAAAAGACAATTGTTATGTTACTGGGCTGCTGATCACAAGCCACTGGCATCCCACAAATGCTTTGCCAGTGGAAATCTAACTCCAGGTTTTGGGATGACAATTTCAAAATGGTGCAGCATAGTCTAAACTAATTACCTGCCTTGCTGCTTTCTCTCAAAACAACAGTTTCTACATTATGCATATTTACAAAATCCTTCATTAGGTTTTCAAATATTTAATCACACATATTTCATACCTGCCAGGTCTGTGTTAAGACTCCAGAGACACCCATTACTAAACTGAGAAATCCTGTCAAAAGTATTTGCATGCAGGTTATTTGCACCCCAATTCCTCTTACATTTTGTTCTGAAATCGACAGGAGATGTGGAACAAGATGAGCCCTCACTCAACTGTCAGGTAGTTGTCCTGGCCATGCCCATTGGAGGTGCTGCAGGCTGGAGCCTAATCAGTGCAACCCAGTTCCTACATGCGAATCTTTAAAAGCTTCTGAAGCAGCTACAAGGAAAGAACAATGGGCAAGCTAAGCACAGAAATTTATTTTTACTGATCAAACTTAAGCAAATCCAAGGAGCCATTAGGAAGTGCTGTCAACTAAAGCCTGAAATCTAAGAAAGTCACCATTCAAAGCACAGTAGGCCCTTATAAACAGTTAATCCACGCAGCTGCAGTAGTTAAAGCAAACACACGACCCTTCACTGCGCCATCAATTACACCTTCCCAGAAAAAATTACACAAACTTTGTAGGATTTTTCAGAGAGAAGATGGATTCTTTTGGAGACTTGAGGTCAAGACTAGGTTGTTTAAAGTATATTATTAACAAATAAACATTTATTGCAAAAAAACCCTATAGGCCTTTGGGGAGGAAAATTGTGTTATTTTTGGCATCAAATGACACAAGCCATTTATGACATGAATGGCTATCACCAACAGACTGATGAAATGGCAAATGTCTCCCACTTAACTTCCCCTAGCTTCCTGAATAAACTTTTTCAAACACTTTTTTCCTTCTGAAATGGCAATAAACTCCATGTAATTTTGGTTTTCTCTCTGTTCTAGCTATTTCAGGATCCGTAGCTGGAAAGGGTTGAAGGTACTTCCAGATGGAAGCTGAAGACTCCCCAAAGACTGGTAAGGTGATGAAAATCACATTGTTAGGATCCAGGGCTATGTACTGCCCTTGTTTGTGTGTATTCTTGCTTGAGTGACAACTCACAATTGGCTTTCAGATGGCTGGGTGAAAAAGCTGAGGTTTAATTGTGGCATCCAACAAATTGAATGTTATAGCTCTTGTCATTGAATGTATCCGCTACGCGCTCAGACAAACCCTTGCCAAAATATGAGCTGAATTTTCAAGTAAGAAAAAATAAAAAAAGCCACAAATGGAACAGGCTTCAATTATGCTAGACAACCAATATTCATAGACAGGAGCAAAATGAAGACAGCTTGCTTGCCTTGGGCTTGTCTTCCAACCTTTCTGTAAGACACAGGTCAGCACAGTAAGCTCCAGCACTGCCCAATGCTTGGTCCATCACCCTTGGCCAGCCATGGAGCATGGTTGTGTATGGGACCATGGATCACCCTGCTCTGGCCTCTGCCACGGAGGATGCTGCGGGCAGGTGGCCACAGGGAGCAGGCACAGACAGCACGCCAGTACTGCTCCACTGAGTCCTCCCATCTCTTCCATGTCTGGATGGGGCAAGGCTGCTCTCCCTGTAATTGCCCTGGAATCTCTGGAGATGCTCCCACATAAAATTAATGCAGGCGCCATCTAGGATAATTTATTCCACACCCACAAACCCATGCTGGGGAACTGGCCCAGGCATGGGTAGTGAGACTGAGGCAGCATGACACCGAGGACCAAGCTGGCAGGAGCTGCACGCACCCAAAGCACCACCTGCTCCCTCCAGCTCATGACACCCACCCAGGAGATCAGGCACCTCATAAAGGCCACGCAGCCCCCAGCACAGGACACGATGGAAAGCTGAAATACAAACTCTACCTCTCCCTTGCACTGTGCTCCCTGGCTGTTGCCAGGGGTGTGACAGCCAGGAGTACCCAGGGTGCAGCACCTGGAGGCAGGAGCCCCCCAGCAGTGGATTTTGCCTGCCTCTCCATTAGCGAAGTAGCTGCTGATTGTAAGGCTCTCTACTCCCATCAGCTGAATCATTTGTTTGTTTGAGCTCCAACCACCAAGCCTGGCAGGTTCAAACCAACGATACCAAGCAGAGATAGTTATCGCTGCAGCTTTTCACATGCCATTTGCTGCCTCAGATAGTTTTGCTCCATTTGTACTTATGCAGCTTTTCATAAACTGCTCTTGACAATAACCTGCCTTTTGTACTACAAGTACTCTCATCACCGCATCCTATCTGTGAAAACAGAGTGCTGATTTTCCTTTCACACAAACTGAAAGTCCCAGGCGGGACATGGCAGTATCTGCTGTGAGCATCAAGCTGCAGGAGGCACTAACTGCACACAGGTACAACACTGTGACTGCCACCCATTCTTGGCTCTCACCAGCAGACAGCTTCCTTGCAGCTTGGGAAAATGCTGGTAAATAAAGTAAATAATTTCTCATGTGTGTATAAATAAATAAAAGTGAGAGAGGATCCAGATAGTGCAGAGCCAGCACGTCTGGCTGACAGAAAAGGTAATTGCCCCCAGGACAAAGTGATGCCCAGAACACAAGAGCTCTTCCTCCTAAGACCTCAAAGAGAAACACAGTGTGAAGACACAGGCAGCTGAGGCTGTGGTTGCTGCCAGGCATGCAGAGCCACTGGCACTGCAGCAAGGCTTTCAGCCAGCTCTTGGCACCGGAGTCCATATCCAACTGCAGGGCAGACCCTTGCTTGGCCAGAGCCCACGGGCACAGGACAGGAACTGCCCAACTCTGGGTGAACAACATGGGCATCCAGCAGATGCACACAGCTGCCCACAGTGATGACAAAGCAGGTGGTGCCATTCCTACACCCACTGCTCCTTTTCGCAGGGGACAGCTGAAAGGGGCACTATGGCAGCAGCACAGCTAAGAGAGCTGCACAGAACCTCAAACCTGAGCTCTACAAGTACATGAAGGATCACCCCAGTGCTCTCATGGCAGCATGTGATGGCAACGTCTAAAACAGCCACCACTTAGCTTCAGCAGCATGAGATGGCACCCGGGTCCTGGCTGCCCCCACAGCAGGCCCACATCTTCACCCACAGGGCTAACAGCAGTCCTGGAGCCTCTTCACTTCTCCTTTCCCAGACCTGAATGCAAATCCTACTAGCAGGGTAGCTTGGAGGACATTCTCTGTATGGCTTCAATCCCTTAAATTCCACTGAGCTTTCCCTAGTGACCTGTCACAAAGCAGAGATGCTGAGTCTGTGATTGTTTTCGTGTAATAAAGCCCAGACTGACAGGTAATAAAACAGCATCAACTGAGTCACCTCAGAAAAAGATTTCAAGAGAGTGGCACACAATATGCAAAACTCATTCACTGGCACCAAGGGCAGACTGGCTTTGTGTTGACCTCTGCAGCAGCAGCAGGTCTTGCTCACTGTTCCTTTCTTACTCTGGACTCATAATCATTGATGGCCAGAAGGTGACTTGAAACACACTATTTGCATCTCCCCAGTGCAGTCACAGGCAAAGAGAAGCCAAGTGGCTCACAGAAGGCTATAGAGCCAGCAGTGGAGTGAAGAGCACAAGCGTGGCTTTGTCAGACTGCTTAATGAAGGAATGGGACTTGTAAAGCCTCACACCTGGTACTGATGCTCACGTAGGGCCCCCCTGCACTGTCTTCATCAGATCTAGTGGGAGTGGGAACTGATCTCTAGGGTCACGGTCCACATATGAAATGTCATCAGATGAAGCCAACATCCAACTGCAAAGACAACTCATAATGTTAAACTGTGACTTCTGCCTTGGGTGGATTTCACTGATGAAGATCCCCATCCCCAAAACTTCAGTGAGCAGCTCCCCCAAGCTCTCTCTAGACACTTGCTGCCAGGTAAGTAAACTGACCTTACATGACACTGCAAGCCACTGCATGCCAGGGCAACTGGCTTCAGTGGCATTACTCATGGGAGCCCTGGGAGCTGGGATCTGCTGGCTCAGGCCCCCACTGGGGCCCATGAACCGGCAGTGCCAGCCCTCCACACAGGGAGTGTTCCCAGCACTGGTGACTGCTGCAGGAGGAATGTGCTGCCAACCTGTGTGAGCACCCACAGCCTGCCACGTGCACTGGAACTCTGAAGACAGCTCTGAAACTGTAACAGACAGGTACTGACTCCAGCATGCATGTACATACAAACCTTCATGGGGTGGATATTCACCCTGCAAACCATGATTAATAGCAAGGTGGGGAGGATCAGCTCTTTCTCTCTTGAAAAATGAGAAAAACCAACCTCCCGATGTCCAGGCAGACTGACCTGAACAGGTAATCAACCTGTGTGACCACATCCCATACAGAGAAACCCCAGTTCACTATCCTCCACCAGCTTCTGCTCGCTCAACACATTCAGGAAGAGCCAGACTGTGGCTTTTGAACCTTGTGAGGGTCCACACAGCTCCAATATCCTGCCAGTCATTCTACTGGCAGGGAGGATGGACCAGGTAAGCTGGATCCCCAGCTGCTAGAAAGAGTCCTTGAGGTGGAAACAAGGCTGTATGCCTGGCCAGCTCCAGCTTGTGTGGCTGTGGTGGGACCCTGGGAGCTAGGTCAGTCCTTGCTCTCCACTTCTCACCACTTTCTCGCAGCTGCTCACAGTGCCTGGTACTTCTCCTATGCCTCCTGATCATCTGAAAAGCTCATGATGAGGCTCAAGAGCTGGGCAGGTTGGCCCAATTCCAGACAAGGTCTACCACAGAACTGAGGACACAGCACCACTAAATGCCAATAGCTGAGGCATTGCTGCACTGGAGATGGCTCAGCACAGATCATCAATGACAAAAGAACATCTGTGGAAGATACTGAGTAGTTCTGAATAGTGCTGAGGCTACCAGACTGTCACCTACAGCTGGACCTTATTGTACCATAGTTTCCCCCTAAAGAAAGGTAGTTCATCCTATCCATGGTCATTTCAGTGTTTTGTTTTTCTTTTTTTGTCTTGGTTTCATGATTCTCTACAGTGCTTTCTTGTTATTTGCTATCAAACATCCTTGAATGATACAGAATTAAATATTTGTATCGTTTCACTGGTACTGTCAAAAGAACAGCATGCGCATCAGTATCCCCCCCCCCCAAAACTAGATTAAAGTTGTGACAAGAGAGAGAAAAATCAGAAACCAGAGAAGCTGCTTCCATTGGGAAGCTGCAGGAACAGCTCTATCAGGTGACAGAAAGCTGCTAGCTGTAGGCAAGCTGGTGATTTCAAAGGACAGGGTCCCACAAGTTGAAAACAACTGTTCTGTGGAGCAGATACTAATGAGAACAGTAACCTTTCTCACTAATGAGTTCTGGCAGGTATCATGCTGCAGCCCAAAGGTCCTGTCCTGCAGAGCTCCCAGTGAGACCAGCTCCAGCTGCGGCAAGCAGCAGTGCCCAGCCAAGCCCCAACTCTGGAAAGCAGATGCTGTCCCCAGCTATGCCAGCCATATCCATCTTCCATAAGAAATGTGCTCCCTCACTAACACACCAGGAATGCACCAGTGCCCTGTTTGTAAGGAGAAACTACTTTAAGAAACTGTGACATTTCTATCGGTCTGAGAGAACAAGGGGTAACCACCAGCTGTGACTAGAAATGCCTTAAAACAGTATTAATAATTCCTCCTGCAAAGTCAGGTTTTCTTGCATCTTATGATAAAAACAAGCCACAGTAAAAGTAATGACTGGGAAAAAAACAAACAAAAACCCATTACTGATGTGGACTAATCTTTTTGGGTTTTTTTTTTTGTTTTGTTTTTTGTAATCAGCCAATGGTAATTCGTGCTACACAGAGGAACAAACCCATGACAGCAAACTTCTAACAGCTACCATGAGGCTTTATCCTCAGCACATGCACACAAATTCCATTAGCTCTTACTGGGAGAGTGCACATGCACTCTTGTACATGACAAATGATACATTGATCATAGTAAAATCAAAAGCCAAACTCTACCCTTTGATGAGTGAAGAAGTCCATCCTTACTGAAGTCCATCAGAACTGCATGTGCACAGTTCTCCATGTCAGCATTTGCAAAGGAAAAGTATTTTGTGCATATTAAAAATATATGACATTCTGGAAGCAAAGCAAATGATGTCCATGACAAGTGCTCTCTGAAAATGTACTGGCTTGTTACATGGACATCAGAGTATAAACCCTTATAAAGTTTCCAAGGAATGGGTTATTCCTTGTTTATGTTGTTATTAAGGGGCACTTAATCCACTTGTGCTGTAGCAGTTCTGCTGCAGCTATAAAGATCACTGTAAAATTTCAAACTCAACAAAATAACAAACTATTAACAATTCCTTTACTGTAACACAATCTCACAAACATCTACTTGCTCGGTTGCCCACGGGCAAATAGTTTCTGAAAGGTGAGTGAAACACCCCAGTGGTGTGTGAACGTCGCAGGTGGGTTCAGCTGGGCTGCAACATTTCCATCTCCATCCAGAAAAGTTGGTGGAACACATCCTGGTGTCCTCTGGTAATACTGACCTAAATGTTTTACCTTCTCCAAACAGTAGATACCTAACGTTGCATACAAGATACTTCATTTTAAGGGATTTACTCCTACATAATCTGCATCAGATTGCATAATATGACAGACATGGTGCTTTCAATTTAGAAGAGGTATTCAGCATCCAATAAAGGGCAACAGCAGCAAATGTTCTGTGTGAGTGTTAGCCATATGAAAGGAGAAAATATTTATCATCAGTAATTTATCTGGGATCAACTAGAAACTATTTTGCAAAATGGCTGCTGTGAGAACAGCCTGCTCAGGTCCAGGCAGCGCAAGTCCCTGTCTGCTCCTCATGTCCCTTGCAGCAATTACCTTCCTCACTCTTCCTCAGTGCCCACTGGTGCTAGGGCTAGGCTCTGGTCCCAGTGACTCCATCAGAATGATTGGGCAAGTTTGTCAAGGTACATTCAAAGCAGATGCACCAAAAAGTTAAACGAGGGTAAGACAATATTTCATTTGAGGAATATCAGCCTAGCCAAAGCACGTCCAGGAACTTAAAGTACAGCTAGCATCTAAAGAAAACAAAAGTTAAAGATCTGTCTCAGTTTTATGCTGAATTTAGAAGCAGCAAATACTTTGCCTGAGCAAAGTATGCAAGATTTGGATCTATATTACCATGCATGTTATAAACCCTAAAGAGCAGTACATTTAAAACCAAAAGTCACCTCATTTTACCTTAGAAGTATTGACATTTTTTTCTCTCTTGTGGCCTTATTCTCTAACTCAGAGTTCTGGCTTTGCTTTCAACATTTATTTTAAATTAGACATGAAGTTGGTCACTTTTTTTTTACTTACTTTTTAACACAGAAATATGGTGTCTCCTTCTCTAAACACTACCAGAGCTGTTAAAGCTCCCACTGCTGCAAAATAATCTTATCTCTTAGTTACATTTTTTAAACTCTTAACTCAGAAAACACCTCTGCTTTCTAAAATAAAACTAATACTTTTCTACTAAACAAAACAAATCAGTTTTGATTCACAACTTTAGATACAGCACACCACAATTCTATAGCCCACAAGGTGTATATTCAAATCATTCCCGGCCCCTACTTGATATATTTATTCCAATTCACTTGAAAGGAAATTTCTGTTCCTCTTTCCACTCATCTAAACCCAAAGTAACTCACATTGTTACTTTTAACTAATCTTATTCTTTGTTTCAGAACAAATGTGAAGTTTTTGTATTTTGTAACAAACAAGAAACTGTCATTTCATGATCGGTCGATCTGCACCTTGTGAGTAATACAATCATCCCCAAATCATGCCAAAACCCCCTTTCTACCACACTAAACCATCCAAGAGCAATACCCAGGTTGTTTACCTTTACTGGAGATTACTGCACCATTCCCTTCACAGTTTCATTTATTTATTTGATTTCTTACTTTGCTTTAGCAGTAGCATGATATATCATGCAGGAAAAACAAAACAAAAGCCAATGTAGGCAAAAAGTAGCATTTACCCCTGTTTTTAATCTATGTCTGTCATTTAATCTAGTATGGGCTTTACAGTGAGTACTGTAATGGTCCTTTTCCATCTTGCTGGGGTTTAAAATTCACAGCATTTTTGTGAATCTGTGTTTTATGCGACTCGTGACACAGCCCGAGCCAGCCTGAGCAGCAGAAAATCCTTTTCTGATATTATCACAAAATATTGCTGCTGCATTTACACACCACATTCTTCCAGAGCTGCCACATGCACTGAACAGCACATGAAGGCTGTGCAGACCAGACAGACAGACAATGTACTTCCCTGCCCCTAGAAAAATGAAGCATTTCACCAAACTCTCTCTTTTCCCCCAAACCACCCCACTGAGCGTGTCTGCAGACATCTGTGGGCCCCGCGTCTGCGTGCCAGGGTGGGAGGTGGACACGTGTGTCTGTCACCCCCTCATTCCCCAGTGTGGGGGCTCCCAGCGTGGGTTTCCCCACAATGGGGAGGGCTCTGGCTGCTGATGTGCACTGAAACCTCCTGCTGACTTCCACACTGAGCGAGCAGGGAACTCAAGCTCTCCTCTAACCACTTTCTGTATCTGCTCTGCTCTTCATTCCAGGAGAAGGAGAGATTAAACAAAATTAAATCAATTCCTGCTACAACAAGAAGTAGTAGATTTAGTATAAATTTGAATTTTGTATGGAATGAAAAACAAATATCAGAGCTGCCTTATGAAAAACACACTCCTTTTCCTGCTGGATATTTCTTCCCAACTATCTAAATCAAGCAGCCTCTACTTGTTACTAAATATATACCCATCTTCCAAACTCACCAGTGAGCATTTTGAAACATACCAGGCTTTACAGGTTGCTCTACAGTGGGGGCAAAAGGGGGGTATATCTTTACACCTGAAATACATTACTAAATTAATTAGTCTAAGAAGAGCCATTATAACCCAACTACTTTATCATGATGTATTACTGATAGCTGAAAAGGTGTGATGCACTCCTTTGAATCAGTTCAAAAGTTTAGGCCAAAAAAAAAAGAAATAACAGGCATGGTTTCTAAGAAGAACACAAAGCACTCGCATTTGGTTTATATTTCAGTGAAGAAATTCTGCAGTATATTTCAAATGTATTGTGTTTTTGTTGGTTTTTGGGTTTTTGTTTTTTTCCTCAGGTTAGTAGTTGAGCATTATAAATTATCCTCTTCTGAATCTAATTGCATACTACCTACACTGCAAAAGGATCCTCCCTATTATTTTCTCCCATGGATTAGTGCAAATTATGTATTATCACGGCAATTATTTTGTCCAGAAAGGTTACCATGATTGTAGCTGAAAACCAAAATGTCTCCCCAAATTCTTAAAGCACGTTCCACTCCAGATCCCCGCTAGCACTGACTCAGCCTAACGTGGAACCAGCTCGTGGTTCGTGGCCGGTGCCGTTCTCTGCCCCACAGCCTCCCATCGTGCTGCAATGATGGATCCCTGCTGGCACGGGGGGACCGGAGGGGGCTCTGCCCCATCGCCGCTGCTCTGCTGACGTCATCGACAGAAAGAACAGCTACGTTTCCTCAACGTCCTGCTTTTGGAATTGTTTCGAGGTGCTGAGAAAGGCTGAGCATACGGAGAACTCCTGATCGAGCTGATGTGCCCGATAGTGCGAGGCTGGCTGGGCTTTCAGCAAAAACACCACAGCATTTCAGCAACTTCTAAAAGCATTTTTAGTGAATGACATAACTTTAATCATTACTCCATGTCCTGGGCATGTGCTTAGGCTACTCCTCATCTCTCAATTTCAGTCAGCTTTTATACCACTTCCTAATGACACAGGCACAAGGCTGACACGAGAGGCGAGAGGAGCAGAGGGGACAGCACTGCTCAGCACAAGGGCAGGGCTCCCATGATGAACGGTTGAGCATAAGGACATCCCTGGTGCTCTCCGTTAGGGAAAAAAA
>WBNM01031404.1:0-24707 GCA_013399055.1 Ramphastos sulfuratus | reverse complement strand
AAGGTGATCAGAGAGGTGGAACATCTCCTTTATGGGGATGGGCTGTGAAAGTCGTGACTGTTCAGCCTGCAGAAGAGAAGGCTCTGCAGCGACCTTTTAGAGGCCTTCCAATACCTGAAAGGGGCCTAAAAGAAAGCTAGGGAGGGACTTTTTACAAAGGCTTATAGTGACAGGACAAGGAGCAATGGCTTTGAGCCAAAAGAGAGGAGATTTAGACTGGATATTAGCAAGAAATTCTTTCCAGTGAAGGTGGTGAGACACTGGAACAAGTTGCCTAGGGAGGTTGTGGATGTCCCCTCCCTGGAGGTGTTCAGTACCAGGCTGGATGAACTTTAAGCAACCTGGTCTTGTGGAAGTTGTCCCTGGCCATGGCAAGGGGGTTGAAACTAGATGATCTTGAAGATCCCATCCAACCCAAACCTTTCCAGGATCCTATGAGAAAACTATTTTTAAATGTTCAACTTACTCATTAGTTCAGTGCCCAATCTTCTATGCTGGATGAGGCAGGCTGTCAAACAACAGGACTTATTTCCATGTGCAACTTGCAGAATGCATTGCTGTGTAGTAACAAGGGGGGACTTTGACTGCAGGCAGGTCAGAAAAGAGAAGGAGGTCTTCAGTATGGGGATTAAAGCATGGGGAGCATTGAGTAACAAGAAGAGCTTCTTGCACTGTGATACTTCCACAATGCATTCATATGTGATGTCTAGGATGCTCCTCTTGTGTGAAGTGAGCTTGCCCAATCCTTCTGAAAGTGAGCTTCTTTTACTTTCAAATAACAGCCAGTTCTGCAGGGTGGACTTGAATGTCAAATGGGATTTAAAGTTCCAGCTAAGTGTTTGGCATTTCGTTGCCTCGTCAGATTCCTAGTGCTCAATTTCAGCATCTTGGCTGCTAACGCTAATGAATTAAACATGTTAAGGTTCCCAGAGGAAAGAATCTGCCCAAAAATAGCACGCTGAACACAATTGGAAATGCTGAGGAGGCAGATGTCTCAAATCATGCCTCTCTGCAGGGTTTTGGCCGTGTATTCCTGCCAGCAGGGAGGCAGTGATTTCAGCAGGAACTCACAGGGCTGCCTGAGATGCCAAGGCCCTTCCTTTGGATTTGCTGTACTCACTCATTCCCTGGACCTGCCCTGAGAATCCACCAAGCACCATGATCCTCGTGAGCTAAATGGGCAGAGGATCCTGTGCATTCCAATGTCCTGAGAGGTACCAAGAATTACTGATGTTCAGACAGTTCTGGGAATTCCTGAACACCAGCTGTGTGAGTAACCCAAAGCCTGACAGCACACAGACCTATGTGAAGTCCTTTGTGTGCACAGGATCACAGAACAATGGAATCACAGAACAGGTGAGCTTGGAAGAGACTTTCAGCATCATGTACTTCCAACTGCCTGCCATGGCCAGGGATGGCTTCCACTAGAGCAGGTTGCTCAAGGGCACATTCAGCCTGGTCTTGAACACCTCCAGGGAGGGGGAATCCATGACCTCCCTGGTCCACCTGTTCCAGTGTCTCACCACCCTCACTAGAAAGAATTTCTTCCTAATATCCAGTCTAAATCCTGTCTCTTCCAGTTTAAGTGTCTTGCTCCTCATCCTGTCACTATAATCAAATACATCTATCTCCAGCTTTCCTGTAGCCCCCTTTCAGGTACTGGAAGGCCACTGTAAGATCTTCCTGGAGCCTCCTCTTCTCCAGTCTGAACAGCCCCAGCTCTTGCAGCCTGTCCCCGTGGTGGAGGTTCTCTAGCCCCCTGATCATCTTCATGACCTCCTCTGGACACACTCCAACAATTTGATGTCCCTCTTACACTGGGGGCCCCAGCACTGCAGCTGGGGGTTTCACCAGAGGGGAGTAGAGTGGCAGAATCACCTCTCTCATCCTGCTGGTCCTACTTCTTCTGATGCACACTGTTGCCTTCTGGGCTGCATGCAACCATTGCCAGCTCATGTGGAGTTTTTCAGCAACCAGCCCAAATTGCATGGAGATGTGCAGTGCCTCCAGGCTAGCTGGCATCTCAGCAAGTTCTGTGTATCTGTCTTTGGAACTGAGACAAATATTATGACAGCTGGAGCCTTTGTGGATCAGCCCCCATAGATCTGACACCAGGCAAATGATAAAAGCACCGCTGCTGCCACTGCAAGATGGTTTAAATGAGAGGCAGTGTAAGGTCTACAGAAATCTACATCAGCTGAAGAAGGCAGAGTAGAATTCTGAAGCCTTGCCCCCCAAGAAGGCAGTGATTATTGAGTTACAACTTAGAGCAGGTCACAAATAAAGCTTTGTCCTTTACTGAAGCAAAAAGTACCCACGAGCATTGAAAATGTTAGGAGAGATGTTTAATGGTTGGAAATCCTGAGATCCTGCTGGGTAATGCCTCTAGAATGCTCAGCTAGTAGAAGAGCTAGGTGTTGAGATTCCACTCTCAGTGGCAGAGCAGATGGTGTTTTCCTGGATGGGTTGCACATCATTTACAAAGCCCTCATGCGTGCCTGTGTTTTGAGAGGAGGTGAGTACGAGCAGCACTTTTAAAGGTCTTGGACATAATCACATTGAATGGATTCTCTCTTTTTCATAGTGCTGGCAATTAGGAGTTTAACTCACATTTTATCAGCTACATCTCAGCCTTTTAAGGGACTACAGCCCTCTCCACAATCTATTGCCTCATCCCCTTTTGGGGTTGTCAGTTATTTTACAGCATGTTATAAAATGCCATTATCGATGGTTAGGATGGAATCAGGTCTGAGAGCACACTTCAAAGGGGAAGCTTAAGTACAGGGCATGGCTGATGTGGCAGTGCTGTTAAAATGAATTTCACACTGCCATNAACCTTACCATTCTATGGTTCCATTCTCCCCATTACTGCCCTTGTCCTCTCCCTTCATAGGGGGTGAGAGTTGAAGTGCAATTCAAACTGGAGCTCTAAAGACTTGCAAAATTCATCAGCCATTGCTCTCTTCCTTGGGTAACAGCTCTGAGACGTCTGCATTTCATCAGCTTTGGCAGAAGCAGGTTACATTGCCTCAGATTTGCCATAAGGAATTCACTCAAATATTTTTTTGAAATTTAAATTTTAAAAGTAAAACTTAGATTTTAAATTTCCCATAAGAAAAATCACTAAAATATTTTAAAATTTTAAAATACACATTTAAATTTTATATTTCCCATAAGAAAGTCACTAAAATGTTCTTAGAATTTAAAATATAAATCTAAATTTTGTACTTCCCATAAGAAAATCACTATGTTTTTTAAATTTTAAATATAAATTTGCATTTTAAATTCTCCATAAATTCACTAAAATACTTTTAATTTTAATTTTAAATTTACATTTTAAATTCCCCCTAAGAAATTCACTAAAATATTTTTAATTTAAATTTTAAATTCCCCATGAGAAATTCACTAAAATATATTTCCCATAAGAAAATCACTAAATTAAAAAAAAATTAAATATACATTTACATTTTTAATTCCCCTGAAGAAATTCACTAAAATATTTTTAATTTAAATTCTAAATTTACAAATTCCCCATAAGAAATTCACTAAAATATTTTTTACATTTAAAATATAAATTTACATTTTATATTTCCCATAAGAAATTCACTAAAATATATTTCCCATAAGAAAATAATTAATTTTTTTTTAAATATACATTTACATTTTAAATTCCCCATAAGAAATTCACTAAAATATTTTAAAGTTTAAAATATAAATTTAAAATTTAAATTTCCCATAAGAAATTGGTTGCCCTTACTGGCATCTAATGATCCAAGTGTCTCCCACCTCAGACTGAGTCAAGTGCCACAGGGAAAGGGGAGGGATTTTACTAGAGCAGTGAGCTGGATGGCAACTCCGAAGCCATAATTTCACAGCTGGAGATTAACTGCAGCTGCACTTCTGTTTATTCCATATTTAACTTTTCTCTCCTTCTCACCTCTCCTGTCTTTTCCAGGTTGGCTGCATGCCTTGGGTTTGGAATACCAATTCCAGCAGTTCAATAGTTATCATTTCTCCTGGTGGAACAAATAAAACAATGAATGAACTTCCATGCGACACAGCCCACTACGCTTTCCTCTCCTGTGTGGTGGGCACTCTCACCTTGGCAATATTTCTACGTGTATCTTCCTTGCCAAAAATGATTCTCCTCTTTTTTGTTACAATTTTGTACATAGTTATTCTGGAACTCAGTGGTTACAGAAAAGCAGTAGGGTAGGTATCTCTCAAAGTTAAAGCCATGGGTTCTTCTCTTTAGCAAGTCACGGCACTGGCTGCTCACCTGGGAACTTGGAAACTGGAGCAGGGTAGATTTAGGCTGGATGTAAGGAGGAAGTTCTTCACCATGAGAGTGGTGAAATACTGAGACAGGTAACCCAGAGATGTGGTGGAGGTCCCATGCCTGGAGACACTCAAGGTCAAATTCGATGGGGCCCTGAGCAACCTGATCTAGTCAAGGGTGTCCCTGCTGACTGCAGGGGGGTTGGACAAGATGTCCTTCAAGGGTCCCTTCCAACTCAATGCAATCTGTGATTCTGTGAGCTGCCCTCTAGCTTTCAGTGCAGTTCAGGGCTGCATACTTAATATACTATAAGAACTACTTCAGCCTTCTTCTCCTCAGCAGCTGTAGTAATGTCCCTCAACAGGAGATCAGCTTTTAGGAGCTAGCAACTGTCACCTCAGTATGCTGTAGTTTTATGCTGATGTACCTCTGCACACTGCAGTCTAAGTACAACATGAGATAGACAAACAGAATTGAAAACTTCACTTCCAAATTTCAGCAGCCCTCAACCAATTTCATTTAAGCTCTCTGCTTGTGAGAGGTGTGATAGTTCCTAATTAAAAGCACATGACAAAAACCACCAGGCCCCGAAATGTCGATGTGATGCAGGGATCAGATTTACTGTCACTCGTCTTCTCGGTTTCATGACTCCCTCCAGAGAAGGCAGGTGATAAGGGGGCACCCACATATTCCAGACTGAAGTTTTGATGTTAAAGCTGTGCAGTGTTAGGCATTAGAAAGCCTGGTGTAACTCATCTCCTTTTCTTTTTGTTTTTAAGGGGTGGCTCCTTTTATATGCGTGGCTACGAACCAATATTAGCCATTTTGCTATTTTCTTGTGCTTTGGCACTGCATTCCAGGCAGGTGGATTTGAAGCTGCGTCTGGACTACCTCTGGGCTGTGCAGGTAAGTCACAGGGCTTTTCTTCTTAGTATTCATGCACACAAAACAATGCCCTGCAGAAAAAGGACTTGGGGGTGCTGGTGGATGAGCCAGCAATGAACAGCTGCAACCCAGAGGGCCGACGGCGTCCTGGGCTGCATCAAAAGATGTGTGGCCAGCAGATGCAGAGTGGCAGAATCACCTCTCCTGTGAAGACAGGCTGCAAGAGCTGGAGCTGTTCAGCCTGGAGAGAAGGCTCCAGGGAAACCTTAGACCTGAATTTCAATGGCTGGAGAGCAGCCCTGAGGAAAAGGCCCTGGGGGTCTGGGGTGATGAAAAGCTCAACATGAGCCTGCAGTGTGGGCATGCAGCCCAAACAGCAACCGAGTCCTGGGCTGCAGCAAGAGCAGTGTGGGCAGCAGGGCAAGGGAGGGGATTCTGCCCCTTTGCTCTGCTCTCCTCAGACCCCATCTGCAGTCCTGTGTGCAGTTCTGGAGCCCCCAGCACAGGAAGGACATGGAAGTGTTGGAGCCAGTCCAGAGGAGGCCACCAAGATGCTGAGAGGGCTGCAGCAGCTCTGCTGTGAGGACAGGCTGAGAGAGTTGGGGCTCTGCAGCCTGGAGAAGAGAAGGCTTCCAGGAGACCTTAGAGTAGCCTTCCAGGATCTGAAGGGGGCTACAGGAAGGCTGGGGAGGGACTATTGACAAGGTCTTGCAATGCCAGGACAAGGGGCAATGGGTTTGAAGTGGCAGAGGGGAGATTGAAAGTGGATGTTAGGAGGAAGTTGTTTGCAGTGAGGGTGGTGAGACACTGGCACAGGTTGCCCAGGGAGGTTGTGGCTGCTCCCTCCCTGGAGGTGTTCAAGGCCAGGTTGGAGGAGGCCTTGAGTGACCTGTGCTAGTGGGAGGTGTCCCTGCCTATGGCAGGGGGTTGGAACTGAGGTCCCTTCCAACCTTACCATTCTGTGATTCTATGAATACCTGATGGGGACCTACAGAAAAGAGACTGTTTGGAAGGTCTGTAGCGATAGAATGAGAGGCAGTGGTTTGAAACTGGAGCAGGTTAGATTTGGGCAGGACATAAGGAGGAAGTTTTTTACAGTGAGAGTGGTGAAATACTGGAACAGATCACCCAGGGGATTCAAGATATCCCTGCTGACTGCAGGCGGAGAGGGCAAGATTAGCTTTGAGGGTCCCTTCCAACACGATGCATTCTGTGATTCTTTTTTTCACCTGGCTTGCAATTACATTCAGAACAAACTAGCTGGACTAAAACACTTTCAAAAGTTTTCATGTCTGTTGGGCTTTATAGAGAGAAAGAAGAGAGTTTTCTTTCCATGGACCTATAAACCTAATTTGCTTTGGAGAAGTGATTTTTTGCTTGTGTGTTTATAGGTGTTCCACAAGAGTACCTCATTAATGAATTACTTTATAAATTTCAAAATTAATATTTATGTCTAAGGTGCATTATGTGCAACAAAAGATGGACATTGAACTGTTGGAGTAGGTCCAGAGGAGGCTATGAAGATGATCAGAGGGCTGGAGCACCTCCCCTATTGCCACAGGCTGTGAGAGTTGTGTTCAGCCTAGAGAAGAGAAGGCTCCAGGGAGATCTTATAGAAGCCTTCCAGTACCTGAACAAGGCTTCAGAAGACCTGGAGAGGGACCTCATAAAAGGGCTTATAGTGACAGGATAAAGGACAATGGCTTTGAGTTGGAAGAGGGGAGATTTAGACAATATTAGGAAGAAATTCTCTCCAATTAGAGTGGTTAGACACCGGAACAGGTTGCTCAGGGAGGCTGTGGATGCTCCCTCTGGCCCAGGGAGGTTTTGGATGCCCCCTCTGAGATGTTCAAGCCAGCTTGGATGAGGCTTTCAGCAGCCTGGTCCCTGCCCATGGCAGAGTGATTGGAACAAGGTGATCTTTAAAGGTCCTTTTCAACCCCATATTTCTATGATTCTATTACTACAAATAGAATTTCAAACACTGGGAACTGACTATTAGCAGTACAAACTTCAGATAAATTCATGTTCTTGTGGATATTTCTTTTTCTTCATCTTATAATACAAATAGGGCTGAAAATAAGTTGATTTTCAGGTAAATTGAAAAGAAGCAAATAAAAAGTGATAAGGGTAAATTAGGTCTAGACTGCTGATGGAAATTATGTCTCTATTCATACCATGCAATGTAATTATGGAACCTTTTGCCAAAGGAATATCAGAAATTCATTTAAGGTACAAAGTCCATGGACTTTTTTTTTTTTTAAAAAAAAATACATTTCCTAACTATGATAAATAAGTTTAGACTGCATATTAGGAAGAATTTCTTCACTGAGTGGTCAGGCATTCAAACAGGCTGCCCAGGGAGGTGGTGTAGTCACCATCTCTGGAGGTGTCCAGAAAAAGAGTAGATGTGACACTTTAGAATGTGTTCCTAGTAGTCATGAAGGTGCTGAGTAGAAGTTGAACTTGCTGATCTTAGAGGTCTTCTCCAACATTAATAACCTATAGAAGTCAGATCAGCCAGCTGCAGTGTGAGAGGTTCCACATGAACAGATGGCAGAACTTTTTCACTGTGAGGGTGGCAAAACACTGGGTTAGGCTGCCCAGAGTGGTTGTGGAGTCTCCTTCTCTGGAGACATTCAAAGCCTGCCTGGACACATTTCTGTGTGACCTACTCTAGGTGATCCTGCTCTGGCAGTTGGGTTGGACCTTTGTGATGGAAAACAGCCTGGACTCGGATGCAGGAGGCTTTATTCCAGACATTAGACTGAGGCTCTCCAGCTCTCTCTCCTGCAGGGTAGAGAGCACAGTGTGAATTGTACAGAACCACAAGCCAGCAACATTAGATGCCACTGGAATGGGCTGCCCAGGGAGGTGGTGGAGTTGCTGTCCCTGGAGGTGTTGAAGCAAAGCCTGGCTGGGGCACTTAGTGCCATGGTCTGGTTGATTGGCTGGGGCTGGGTGCTAGGTTGGGCTGGATGAGCTTGGAGGTCTCTTCCAACCTGCTTGATTCTATGAACCTATGATTCTATGATTTTATGATTCTGTGATTCTATAAACCTATGATTCTATGACTCTGTGATTCTATGATCCTAAATGCTTACAAATACTTAGAGTTTGTGTGTCAGAAGGATGGGACCAGTCTTTTTCCATATTTGCCCAGTGACAGCACAAGAGCCCACTAGGGCAGAAAGTGTAGTTCCATCTAAGCGTGAGGAAGAAAAGCAAATTACAAACAAACCAAACTGATTTAGAAGAATGATTCAGTTTCAAGTGAAGTGAATGAAATTTGTGTGCATCCAGGTTATGCCACCAGAAGAGAGATAAGGCAGTGTGATTCCTGTACACCATGAGGAAGAAAGCACATTACTCTGATCGCTTTCAAGTCATTGAAGCATTTACGTTTGTGCTTACTGCTCCCACCTCGAGGGTGTTGCAGGCTCTTGTTGATTTTGCTGGGATTTTCATCTGTGTCAGATTTAACCTTTCTGAATATCACAGCATTGCCAGAAAATATCTGTTGGCTGTTGTTTTGTGGGGGGTTTTTTGAACAGGAAGTGGGAGGAGAATGTAATTTCCGACACAACATTGTTGACTAATTCAGTGTGCCTCATATGGCAGCAACTGTGGGTAGCAAACACAGGAGCATTTTGCTGATTCCTGACTGGTAACAACTTTTTGTTTACACAAATTACTCAAGAAAACCAGAAGGAAAAGAAAATTACAAAAAAATGCTAGCAATGCAAGGGAAAGGATGTCACTCTAAACTCATTGCCCCTTGTCCTGGCATTGCAAGACCTTGTCAATAGTCCCTCCCCAGCCTTCCTGGAGCCCCCTTCAGATACTGGAAGGCTACTCCAAGGTCTCCTGGAAGCCTTCTCTTCTCCAGGCTGCAGAGCCCCAACTCTCTCAGCCTGTCCTCATAGCAGAGCTGCTGCAGCCCTCTGAGCATCTTGGTGGCCTCCTCTGGACCTGCTCCAACATGTCAATGTCCTTCAATATCATTCAGGTGTCTTTGCTAATCCACTTGTAAGAGGTATGCATTTCATGGTCTCATAAGTGAGACTTGCCAAGCAGATAACTCAAACCCAGTCCCTGCAGAAGCAGTGCCATGGGCTCTCCTCTGGGGCTGTAGTGAGACTTGCCAGGCAGGTAACCCAAACCCAGTCCCTGCAGAAGCAGTGCCATGGGCTCTCCTCTGGGGCTGTAGTGAGACTTGCCAGGCAGATAACTCAAACCCAGTCCCTGCAGAAGCAGTGCCATGGGCTCTCCTCTGGGGCTGTAGTGAGACTTGCCAGGCAGATAACTCAAACCCAGTCCCTGCAGAAGCAGTGCCATGGGCTCTCCTCTGGGGCTGTAGTGAGACTTGCCAGGCAGATAACTCAAACCCAGTCCCTGCAGAAGCAGTGCCATGGGCTCTCCTCTGGGGCTGTAGTGCCACCTTCAGGAACAAGGACGATGTTTGTACAGCACCAGTGCCTGACTGCTTTGTAGCTGTGTCTTGAAACAGTGCATTTTCACGGGATAACTCTTCAGTCAGTGGTGACACAACAGCTTAGACTGATTCCTGAGCCCAGGATGTGTAGCCAGTTACCAGAAAAATTCAAAGCAAAGCCAGCTTCTAAACGGTGCAGTTCTGCAAAGCCAGTTGAGTTCTGCAAGGCAGCCCAGCTGCCCATGACTACCAAACAGGTAGAAAGGAAAAGCAGAAGGTGAAAAAGGATGGAGTTTATTCCCATGTGTTGCCTTCCTTGTTTATTTTCACAATAACCTGCCTTAAGTATCCAGCAGGTGCTGGATAGATAACACATTGGCAGCTTTCCTTAATTAGCAATAGTAATGGGGCCCCCAATGCAAGAAGGATGNGTTCCAGCTCAACACAAGGGGCAACTTCTTTACTGGAAGGGTCCCAGAGCACTGGCACAGGCTGCCCAGGGAGGTTCTGGAGTCCCATTTTTGGAGCCTTTCAAGGCCTGTCAGGATGTGTTCCTGTGTGCCCTGAGCTAGATTATCTGGCCCTGCTCTGGCAGGGGGGTTGGACTGGATGAGCTCTTTGGGTCCCTTCCAACCCCTGACATCCTGTGAGCCTGTGACATGAGGGAGGTCTTTAGAACAAGGATGGTGAAATACTGGAACAGGTTGCCCAGAGAATGTAGACATTCGAGGTCAAACACTGGGGCCCTGAGCAAAGTGATCTAGGTGGAGATGCCTCTACTTATTGCAGGGCTGTTCAGCAAGATGAGCTCAGCAGGTCCCTTCCAGCCCAATGCATTCTGTGATTCTGTTAACAGGGGCAAATAGATGAAGGTTTGGATGCTGTTTTGCTGTCTGGACAGTATTTCCACCAGAAATGCAAATACCTGTGAACTGTGCTATTTTAATCTTCTCTCTCTAGCCCCAGGTACTCTTCCCTGCTCAGTGTCTGTTTTGCCTGGGAAAAGCTGATGCCTACACATCTTTTTATGTCAGCTGCTCAAAAAATAAGCACTAGGAGTTCATGAGTCACAAGAAGAAAATACCATTTTCAATGCATTCCCCTGAAGGGCATAAAGAGGAAAGCTGGGAAAATGTCCTGAAAATCCCAGTAATTGGTTTATTGCCCTTCTTATGAGCTGTGTGATGGGAGAGTGTTAGAGCCCTCACTGCTAAACATGACCACATCTTCTCTTACTTTGCTTTCAGTCTTTATCTTCCCTTGCAAGAGACACAAGGAGATCTTTTCTCTTTCCCCAGGCAGCTCCTGAGGAGCTACAAACATGAGATCTGTCTTAGGCAGCACATGGTGGGAGGATGGACACTCAGACTTTATGCAGTAGTAGCAGAGAAGAGACACTTCATGTTCCTAATGGAGCTTTCCAATAAAGGCAAGATGTCAGACACTTGGGACAGCTGAATGGTCTAAGTGCAGCCCAACCAGAGACTCAGGCTATGGTACCAGCAACAAGCTAGAAGCAGAAAAATGTAGTCACTGAGAGAGTAGTCAGGCACTGGAGCAGGCTGCCCAGGGAAGTGGTGAAATCACCATGCCTGGAGGTGTTCAGGAAACATGTGGATGTGGCACTTTGGGACATGGTGTCATGGCCATGGTGGTTGACAGTTGGGCTCAATGACTTTGGAGGTCTTTCCCAAACTAAACAATTTTATGATTTCACCATTAACCCAGCTTGTGGCCTAAGGTGATACACTTTGCTTTTCAACATGGCACAGTCCTTACCACTGAGCAGACTTCTCATTTCAGAATGTTTAGGCTAGTCTGCACTGACCTACATTCCCCTCAATCTGCTGTGTGCATAATTTGTCTCTAATTCAGGTTTGCTACCACTACCAGCTTTGGTGTGACTCAAGGATCTTCCATGACCTCAGTGGCTTTCATCTTGCTTCTGGCAACTGAACCTTCTCAGAGTCAAAAACTGTAGTTAACAGTGGAAGAGCCACTTGCTAGGTGTGTTGGAAGTGTAAAGCTCCTCTGTGTTTGTAAGCAATGGTGACATTCCTGAGCCTTTCTATACTCTTAGAGGATTTGGCCACCCCTTCAGTGGTGACTTTGGTGGTTGGGTTTGAGCCACTAGCTCTACACTCAAGAGATCAGTTCTCAGCCTCTTACTGATGGCTGTGATCCCATAATTGTGAACATTGTCACACCTACAGCTGCACATAGTTTCATGACCTTATTGAAGGGAGACAGACAGGAGGAGAGAAGTCATCTGTGGTGGTTTGGCCTTGGCTGGGGGTCAGATGCCCACCAAAGCCACTCTACCACTCCCCTTCTTAGATGGGCAGGGGAGAGGGGGAATATAACAAAAGGCTGTCAATAGATTACAAACAATTTAACAAAAGGAAGCAGAAGCAGACAGAGGCCATGTGTGGAAGCAAAAGCAAACAGAGGTTATTTTCTGCTTCCCATCAGCAGGCACTGGTTGGCTACTCACAGCAAGCAGGGCTCTATGCATAGTGGTTGCTCTGGAGGACAGACACCATGGACAGATATTCCACACCTCCTTCTTTCACTTAGTTCTCATATCTGAGCTGATGACCTATGACATGGAATACTCCCTTGGCCAGTTTGGGTCAGCTGGTCTGGCTGTGTCCCCTCCCAAGATCTTGCCCACCCCTCAGCATACTCTTGGGGCAGGGAAATGTTGGAAGAGCACAGCCTGGATGCTTGTTCAGCAGTAGCCAAAACCTTGGTGTGTTATCAACACCCAGCTACAGCACTGCAAAGCATAGCAGCAGAAAGATTGCTTTGAGCAGAATTAACTCCAGCTCAGCCAAACCCAATACAACATCACATGCCTTACATTTTCATTAGAAGGAAACAACCAGAAAAAAACATTTATTTTATATTGCTCTACTAGAATTGTGTTTTATTTCCATTCACCAAAGGCTAGACAGAGGTCCAGCAACGTGACTAAGGTCACAACAGTCTGCTTCTGAGCTGGCAGCTGTGGCTTGCTCTGGCACTGGAATGAGCTGCCCAGGGAGGTGGTGGAGTCACCCACCCTGGATGTGTTTCAGGGTGGTTTGGATGTGGTGCTTAGAGCTGTGGTTTAAGGTGAATCTTGTAGAGCAGGGTTCTAGGTTGGATTTGGTGATCCTGAGGGGCTTTGCCAACCTGCATGTTGCTGTGATTCTGAAAGCTTGCCTATGAAACATGCACAATGGTAGCATATTGCTGAAGAACCTTTTCAATCATATCTTCCCCAATGAACACTTTGGTGGCAAAGAGGACTGTCTGATGTAAATAAAAAGGTATTTTCCCCCAAATTTAGCCATGAAAAGCAAAAACAGACAAAAGGCAAGAGGTGAGTGGCTTTCTTCTGCTTAGACAGAAATGGATAGTGGCACCACTTGTCTTTGTGGTGCCCACTGAGAGGACAAGGCACAATGGGCAGAAATTAGAACCCAGGAGGTTCTACCTCAGCATGAGGTGTGAGGGTGCTAGAGCAGGCTGCCCAGCGAGGTTGTGGAATCTCCTTCTGAGGAGAGATTCCAAACCCACCTGGGCATTGTGAGCCTGGGCAACCTGCTGTGTGTGCCTCTGCCTCAGCAGGATTGGGTGAGCCAGAGGTCCCTTCCAATCCTCACTGAAATGAGATTCTGGGAAAAATATGTGGACTTTATCAGAATAGCAAATTCTAGATAGAAAAGAGACATCAGCAAAGATTAGAGTAGCTTCTTCACTGGTTTCTGTGACTGCAGTTTCTCAACAGTGAGAATTTGGCCTTAAAGTATTCTGCTGACATTGGGATTTGGCAGAAAATTTGTGTTACCATTGTGTGGCTGAAGAGGTGAATGATATGGTGCTGATCAAATGTTTTCTCATTGAAATCAGAAGCATAAATTTGCTTGGGTTGGAAAAGACCTTTAAGATCATGAAGTCCAAGCAGTCTCTGCCAAGGCTGGTGCTAAACCCTCAGCACCACATCTCTGCCTCTCTGAAACACCTGCAGGGATAGGGATTCAGCCACCTCCCTGGGGAACCCATTCCAGTCTTTGAGAACACTTTCAGTTAAGAACCTTCTTCTAATACCCAAACTAAATGTGGAGCCAAAAGTCACTCTAACAACAAGGAACAAATTTTGCAGGAATAGTTTTGCTGAAGAGTCTACTAAGGACTGAGGTGGAATTTGCAAACCTTGGAGTCCCAGCTGAGCTCTTTAGAGATTCAGTGGTTTTCCAATGAAGGGTATGATTTTTGGAAGTCTTTCCTAATGTGTGAGTCTCACTAACTCCTGTCAGTCAAGACACTTGTAACATGCTAGCAGTATCTTAAGAACCTCATCTGTGCCAGCTTCAAGGCATCCTTGCTGAATCACAGAATGGGAAGGTTGGAAGGGACCTCAAAGCTCATCCAGTTCCAACCCCCCGCCAGAGGCAGGGACACCTCCACTGGAACAGGTCACTCAAGGCCTCATCCAACCTGGCCTTGAACACCTCCAGGGAGGTTGTGGAGCACAGAACCACAGAATGTGGTCTTTGATCANAGGCCACTCCAAGGTCTCCTGGAAGCCTTCTCTTCTGCAGACTGCAGAGCCCCAACTCTCTCAGCCTGTCCTCAGAGCAGAGCTGCTGCAGCCCTCTGAGCATCTTTGTGGCCTTTCCCTGGCACAATTCCAGGCCATTTCTTCTCCTGTCACCTGAGACTATGAAGAATAGGTTGGAAAAGTGATTCCTGTCACTCACATGCATGACAGAACTTCTGTGGCTGCTATGCAAGGGGAAATGTTTTCATGACTAATTAATGTGCTTTATAAATATTAGTACATAATTAATTTTAATTGCCAGAGTAATTGCCTCTAGGCATGTAAATATTGTTTTAAAAAATTCCATATTCTCCTTAAGAATATTCAATTCTCAAACCTTTTTCTCTGTTGAAGTTGCTGTCTAGCCAGGTTGGCTTCCTTTGCAGTGCAAAATGATGCAGGTTTAAACCCTGGTGATTCTTCAGGCTTCTCTCCTTTGAAAGGTGGATCAAATCTGTTGAGTTTTAGGTTGGATATTATGAAAAGCTTCTGCACTGAAAGAGTGGTTAAGGCCTGGAACAGGATGCCCAGAGATGTGGTGCAAGCTCTGTCCCTGGAATTGTCCAAAATGGGTGTAAATGTGGCCCTGAGGGACATGGTTTAGTGGTGTTGGGTTAATGGTTGGGCTCTGGGAGCTCTTTTCCAACCTTAATGATTCTGTGATTCAGATACTGCTGTCACTGCCTACTCCATCTGGGAAGTTATTGGCCTCCAAGGCCAGTGTGACTCAAGGGGATTTTTCTAGATTTCTGCTCTGTAAAAACCATCAAATCATAGAATGTCCAGGGTTGGAAGGGACCTCTAAAGATCAAGTCCAACCTCCCTGCCAAAGTAGGATCATCTAGGGCAGGTCACCCAGGAATGCATCCAGGTGGGTTTTGAAGTTCTCCANTGTGCTCCACAACCTCTCTGGAGGTGTTCATGGCCAAGTTGGACAAGGCCTTGAGTGACCTGTACTGGTGGGAGGTGTCCCTGCCTATGGCAGGGGGTTGGAACTAGATGATCCTTGAGGTCCCTTCCAACCTTACCATTCTATGATTCTCTCTCAGCCTTCTCTTCTCAAGACTAAACAGCCCCAGGTCTCTCAGCCTTTATTCATAAGAAAGATGTTCAAGTCCCCCAATCATCCTTGTAGCTCTCCATTGAACTCCCTCCAGTGGATCCCTGTTCCTCTGGAACTGGGGAGACCAAAAGTGGACACAGGATTCCAGACATGCTCTGATAAAGGCACAGTAGAAGGGGAGGAGAATCTCCCTAGACCTGCTGGACACATTTTTCTTGATGTATCCCAGGATACCATTGGCTCTCCTGGCCACAAGGGCACATTGCTTCCCACTAAGACTCCCCAGGTACAAGACCTTATACTTGTCCTTATTGAGCTTAGGACCTATTTAAGAGAACTGCAGAAGACACCAAAACCCTTTGCTGGTGAAGCCCTGAAAGCAGTCATCACCCCAGAGGTTTAGCTTGAATTTCTAAGGGCTTAATGAAATTTTTACCTCCATTTGGAAGCATGTTATAGAACTCTTCACACACTACTTTGCAGACATCATTTTGCTCAGTTTAATTTCAGAAGACAAATTAAGAGAAGATGTTTGATGGCTTCAGCTGCTTTTTTTTTTTCCTCCTTTTTTGAAAGGTTTTTCTTTCCTTCTATCCCCACAGGCAGAAGAAGAGAGAGATGATATGGAGAGAGTCAAGTTGGATAATAAAAGAATTCTCTTCAACCTGTTGCCAGCACACGTTGCACAGCACTTTCTGATGTCTAATCCAAGAAATATGGTAAACTGAGATAAAATGGACATACATGGTGATGTTTGATGGCTGTCACCCTGAGCACTTTGGGTCAACCTTTCAGGAAAGGCTTGGGTTTACACAGTTTGATTCATGTCAAAGGAATGGTTCTGTAAATGCACGTGGTCCAGAATCAGATTGAGATTGTTTCTTTTTGCTGAAGTGTCCTCCTCCTCTGAAAAAATTCTAACAAAAAGCAGGAGAAGAGAATTTTGTGTCACTAACCATCAAGGCAGCCAAGTATCTGCATGCAAATCACTGATTCTGTATTTTATTTTTCTTTTTTTTTAAACCAAATTAAAACATTGAGATTTATCACAGCGTTTCACAAGTTCAGTTGGATTTGGAATGATGAAGTGTATGAGCTGCCAGATACTTCCAGATGGACCACTCTAGTTCTGGAAAGATGCTGACACTACCAAACCTAACCATTTAAAGTGAAAACCAGAGGACTGTAGCTACCCAAGGAAGACAGGGAAGCTTTTAACATCAAAGCCTGCAGTGATTAAATAAGCCCTTCCCAGGGTCCTTCCAATGCAGCACCAATACCTGGAGCACTACAGTAAGCCTAATGGGCACAATACTGCTCTGCAGAATTTCAGTCAGTGTGTTTGAACCATGAGCCCTCCAAGGTCTTAAGCAGAAACTCTGCCCTGGAGAAGCCCAGGGAGGTGGTTGAATCCCCATCCCAGGAGGTGTTTCAAAGAGGCAGAGATGTGGTGCTGAGGGAATGGTTTAGCACCAGACTGGGCAGAGTTAGAGAATGGTTGGACTCAGTGATCTTACAGATCTTTTCCAAGCAAAACCATTCTGTGATCCTTTGATGTTGTCAGTGTTGCATACAGGACTTGACAGACAACTTAGGCAAAGATGAGAAGGAGCAAGGCCCAGTTTTCATGCTGCAGAGCACAATTTTTCCATCTCCTATTTTTAGTTACAAAGCAAAACTGAGAAATGCATTCATACTTCTCATACAGAAAGAGTTCTGCAACTGTTCAGAGTTCCTACGAAATCTGTTCTCACTGTTTCTATGTCTAAGCAGGGAAAAACGCTGAGGGGGTTTAAATGAGTCTAATACTTTGGGTGCTAATTTTCTCTTTTTTTATTATTGAGTGGAGAGATCTTTCAATACAGTTTTTTTCCACAAGCCTGGCTTGCTTTCAGCTGATAATGACAGCTTTTATCCTGGCTGTTGCTTAGCAGTAGAACAGGTATAATAATGATGATGCCTAGTTTAGATAAGCTTCTAAATGAAAGATTCTATCTGCTCATGAACTTTAGGACCTTTATTACCAGTCATACTCACAAGTTGGAGTGATGTTTGCTTCCATCCCAAACTTCAATGACTTCTACATCGAGCTGGATGGCAATAACATGGGAGTGGAATGTTTGCGCCTCTTGAATGAAATCATTGCTGACTTTGATGAGGTAAGGTACCAATGCTTTGTCTTTTGACCATATCACCTCTACCAAATTGCTGTCACAACTCCATGCCTCTTGAAGTGCCTAAGAGATTATCTGTCACAACTCCATGCCTCTTGAAGTGCCTAAGAGAAGAGTACTGCAAACTTCCTGTTTGCTTGTTGTCCCTCTGGGCTCCTTTTAAATGCCCAGGTGCATGAGCCTCACCTCAAATTCCTCTAATCTGGAAAGAGTATTAAAATGTGAGTTAATAAGTGTGATTTTTTTTTTTCCTTTCCAATGACCTCAAAGTGGGCCAGCCTCAACTTAACCAAAATTAATATGGCCTGAATCAGCTTGCACACCTTATCTGATAACTACGGTTGCTTGTCTCAAATACTATGTAATATTTAACAGTTTTATGTTTTAAACAAAGCTTATGGACAAAGAATATTATAAGGACATAGAAAAGATCAAGACAATTGGAAGTACCTACATGGCAGCTGTGGGACTCGTACCAACTTCAGGAACCAAGGTGAGAAGGTTTTGCATGACAGTGATTAGTGGAAAATCCATTCCCCTTCAATCTGCAGAGGAAGATCAGAAACACAGCTAACTCTCTGTGGGTCTAGATGACTTGTATCACCTTACAGCAATTCACAGCTGAAATTCAAAGACCAGCTGAAGCCTGAAAGAAAATAAAATTGCAGTACTAGAAGTTGCTTCTGTGGCTTCATCTAGGATTCATCTGGGTGTTAGGAGGAAGTTGTTTGCAGTGAGGGTGGTGAGGCACTGGCACAGGTTGCCCAGGGAGGTTGTGGCTGCTTCCTCCCTGGAGGTGTTCAAGGCCAGGCTGGGTGAGGCCTTGAGTGACCTGTGCTAGTGGGAGGTGTCCCTGCCTATGGCAGGGGCTTGGAACTGGATGAGCCTTGAGGTCCCTTCCAACCTTACCATTGTATGATTCTATGATTTCATTGTCAGCAGCTCTGGGTTTTCTGCATATTGGTGTCTAAGGCTCCTAAGTCAGAGTGGGAGTGTTTTAAGCCTACTATCTTAGATGACATTGCAAGATGATGGGAAGGAGAGACTCTATATATTGAATATATTGAGTTGCTGCAAAACTAGCACTAGAACATTAAAATGTGATTTAGTTTTTCCAAATGTTGAAATACAATGCTCAGAGGGCTGCAGCAGCTCTGCTCTGAGGACAGGCTGAGAGAGTTGGGGCTCTGCAGCCTGGAGAAGAGAAGGCTTCCAGGAGACCTTAGAGTAGCCTTCCAGGATCTGAAGGGGGCTACAGGAAGGCTGGGGAGGGACTATTGACAAGGTCTTGCAATGCCAGGNTCTCCCAGCCCCCATTATGGACAGGAACTCAGTGCTGTACTTTACACTTGCTCCACCAAATCATCTCTTTGTCCTTCTTTTTACCCCTTTAGTTATTCAACAACAAAAAAATCAAAGTAAATTCAGACCAATGCCCACCTGGCTCCAAACTCCTTTCAGTGAGTTGCAGAGAACCAGAAGGTCTCTCCTCAGCCTCCTTATCCCCAAACTGAACAAACCCATTTCCCTGAGCTGCCCCTCACAAGATATCTGCACCCACACCCTTCACCAGCTTTATTGCCCCTTTCTGGACCTGTTCCAGCACCTCAATGCCCTTCTTGAAGTGAACAACCCAAAACTGATCCCAGTATTTACAGACTCATAGGATGGTTTGGGTTGTGAGAGACCTTAAAGCTCATCCAGTTCCAATCCCCCTGCCATGAGCAGGGACACCTTCCACTAGACCAGATTGCTCAAGGCCATGTCCAACCTGACCTCAAACACCTCCAGGGAGGGAGCAACCACAACTTCCCTGGGCAACCTGTTCCAATGTCTCAGCACCCTCACTGGAAAGAATTTCTTCCTAATATCCAGTCTAAATTTCCCCTCTGCCAGCTCAAAAATATTCCCTCTCATCACTACAAGCCCCTACACAATGTCCCTCCCCAGGTTTCTCATAGCTCACTTCAGGTACTGGAAGGCCACTGTAAGGTCTCCTTGGAGCCTTCTCTTCCCCAGGCTGAACAGTCCCAGCTCTGGCAGCCTGTCCCCAACCATGCATATGGTTAGCATTGACAGATAACACCACATTAGAGGGCAAAAGGGGAAAAAAGGCCAGGAAATGGCCTGTGAACTTCCTAGCAACAATTATCCTGGCTAAGTAAATAAAAAACAAACCCTTAGAATCTGGTTGGAGTATATCACATGCAACTGATTTCCTGGGCTGCAGGGTATTTGCAACTGCTGCTTTCCTTTGTATCATTCCTAGAAATCTACACATTACAAAAAGGTATTTTTAAGAGCTTTGTTTACACTGAAATGTTTGACTCTGGTCCAGAGACAAGAGAAAAAAAACCCAACCCCTTTGAATTTTGCTCAGTGTGATCTCAGGCAAACAGGCAGCAGTGTACTTGTGTGTCTGCTATAAATGCTCTTTGAACTATCATCCTAAAAACAAGGGTGCTGTTGGGTAACTTGGGCAGCATATGTTCCAAAACCTAAACATGTTTATCTCTTGTAATTTTATAGTTGCTAACTGAAGGGTCAGCTGAGTTAGCTCAGGACTGAAGGTACCGCTCTGAGCTGATGAGAGTAATGCATTATAAACCACTGCACGAGGTCCTCTACAGGACTCTGCCTCCCCCTGAAAACCTGGGGCACATCTTCACGGAATCACAGTGTCAGGGGCTGGAAGGGACCTCCAAAGCTCAGCCAGTCCAATCTCCCTGCCAGAGCAGGATCTCCTAGACCAGATCACACAGGAACACATCCAGGCAGGGTTTGAATATCTCCAGAGAGGGAGACTCCACAGCCCCCCTGGGCAGCCTGTTCCAGGGTTCTGTCACCCTCACAGGGAAAAAATTCCTCCTCATGTTTACATGAAACTTCCTATGCCTCAAATTTTGATCTTGTCTGTAGAGGCAAAAGTTCTATCCCACAGAAAACCTAAAGATCTTGTATGAAATAGCCAAAACCTTTTACCTTGACTTGGGGTTTCTGCTCTTCTACAATCTCTTCCCTCTGTTCATGGGATTATAGATTCACAAAACTGTTTTGATTGGAAAAGATCTTTAAGATCATCAAATCTAACCATTATCTAACTCTACCAAGTCTGAGGCTAAAGCACATCTCTGCCTCTTTGAAACCCTCCAGGGATGGGGAATTCAACCACCCCCTTGGGAGCCTGTTTCAGTGTTTCAGAACCCTTTCAGTCAAGAAGTTTCTTCTAATATCCAAGCTAAGCCTCCCCTGGTGCAACTTGAGACCATTTCTTCCCATCCTATCACTTTTACTAGGGAGAAGAGACTGAAACCCACCTGGCTCAAACAACCTTTCAGATAGTTGTAAAAAGCAATAAGGTCTCTCCTCAGCCTCCTTTTCTGCAGACCAAAGAACCCCAGCTCCCTCAGCTACTCCTGACCAGAGCTCTTCTCCAGACCATTCACCAGCTTCATTGCCCTTCCCTGGACATGCTCCAGCACCTCAATATCCTTCTTGGAGTGAAGGGCTCAAAACTGAACCTGGTACTCAAGGTGTGTCCTCACCAGTGCTGAGTCCAGCTGAGTTCACCACACCCCTTGTGCTGCTGGAGACACTGTTGCTAATCCAGACAAGGATGCTCTTGGCCTCCTTGGCCAGCTGAGCACACTACTGGCTCATGTCCAGCCAGATCAACACCCCCAGGTCTTTCTCTGCTGGGCATCTTTCCAGACACTTTACCCCAAGGCTGGAGTGTTCATGGAGTTGTTGTGACCCAGTTGCAGGTTCCAGCAGTTAGCCTTGCTGAACTTCATAAAAGTGGCCTCAGCCCATTGATCCAGCCTGGCCAGGTTCCTTTGTAGAACCATGCTACATTCAAGATGCAAGTAGAAATAATGTACAGTATCTTGGCAGTTTCCCACTAGGTTTTCAGCATACAGCCANACTGGACACAGCACTCAAGGTCTGATGTTCTCAGGTAGCTCATCATGTGTAGACAGTCACTGTCAGCCATCACACAGTTCCTGGACACCCATAAGAGACTCAAGTGCTTCTGGTCTCCCCTCCCTTAGGTATCTCCTATCTTCATCAGAAAATCTGGCACAGCCTTTCCTTGTGAGCCACTAATTTTACACTATGGTTTGAGTACAGGCAGAAAGCAATGGATGGGGTTAACTGTGCTCTGAATTTGGGATATTTACACACCTAAGAACTCAGTGACCAAGTTCAATATTTAAAGCCCATATTTTGCTGGACTGTTGTTTCTGCAGCTTGACTTCAGCAGGTGACTGCAGTAAATGCTCATTGCCTCTGTCAGAGTGGGTTTGCTGCGATGCTCTGGGATGTCTTTCCAGTAACTATTCCTCTGATGTTAAAATAAATAATTGCTTGGCAGTTGCACCATCAGGGCTGCACACAAACCCTGCTCTTTGTAAATCTTTTGCACAATACCACTTCACTCTGTGTGTGGAGGCCTTTGAAATTACATTGGTGAATCACCAGGGTCCTGATTTCACCAGGGTCCCAACTTCGTGGTGTTCATCAGTGCAGGTTCAAAGGAGCTTGCAGTAATTCTTCTGAGAGGCATCTGTCACCTGCAGCACATCAAACACTTGTCACCAGTAGTCAGTCCTGCCACTCTGAGGGGCCCAGCAGGGGGGGGTTGGACAAGATGACCTTTGAGGATTCCTTCCAAGCAGAGGAGCTTATGATTCTAAGTCGAAGCACTCATCAGGTGGTGATGTCAAGATAAGGGAGATAAAAAAGTTGAGAGGACTAAATAAAACTATACACTCCTCCCTCTCTCCTCTAGACTTTCAATAGTCTTCTCTGCTGGAGGTGTAGCCATCAGCTCTTTAAACTTCATTCTTGTTCTTTCTTTGTCTTGGTAAGGCTGGAAAAGGATAGAGCTGGTTGACAGCGCAAGAAGCAGAATGCCAGAAACCCAGGCAGATAAATAAAAAATACCCTTCCTAGAAACTGAGACTGGCCCAGGGATGACTTCCATAATTTTTTGTCAGCACTTTGCTGTAATTTTTGTAGATTTCCTAGCCACATGAAGGAACACTTGAGAATTGACTTGAATAAGGCAGAGAGCTCCCTGGTTCTCAGTTTGCTCAGCCACTGTCACGTGCTCCATGTACAACATCTCACTACCACGGCAAAAAGCCCTGCCAGCTCTCATCTCATGCCAGCTGCCACAGCCCTGTTGTGCAACACTACTGAAGCTAGACTGCTGCTGACCCTGTGTTTCTTTCACCATGTCCTACCTTTAGCCCACTTCCACTTTGCAAATCTGTTCAAGAATTTATACCTATTGTTTGAATCAAAGCACGACATAAGAGCAACCATACCAAGTCATGTCAAAGGTCTGCTCTAGTAACCTGTCCCTAACTAGTCAAGGGGCAGATCACGGGGCAAGGTAATGAGTTACAAAACAAACATGTCAACCTTTCTTTTCCACTTTCTAGTGATACACTGCTTGGGAAATTCTAGAGGAGCAGATAACATTTTCTTACTGCTTCGTAGAACATGTTTCCTCCAGGAGTTTCATCAGTTATCATAAAATGATTTGTCTTGGAAGGGACCTTAAAGATCATACAGTTCCAACTCTTCCCCACCTCCACTCCCTGCCCTGGGCAGGAACACCTCCACTAGACCAGATTGCTCAGGATCCCTTCCAGCCTGGCCTTGAACACCTCCAGGGAGAGAGCATCCACAGCTTCCCTCGGCAGCCTGTTCCTGTGTTTCACCCCTTTAAAGAATTTCTTCTTGATAGCCAGTCTGAATCTCCCTTCCTCCAGCTCAAAGCCATTGCCCCTCATCCTATCATCACAAGCCCTTGTAAAAGTCCATTCCCAGCTCTTCTGTAGAACCCCTTCAGGTATTGGGAGATGGCTGCTCTAAGGTCTGCCTGGAGCCTTCTCTTCTGCAGGCTGAACAGCCCCAGCTCTCTCAGCCTGTCTCAGCTGTCTCTGATTATCTCTCTGGCCTCCTCTGGACTTGCTCCAGCAGTTCAATGTCCTTCTTGTGTTTGGGACCCCAGAACTGGATGCAGTACTACAGGTGGGGTCTCACCACAGCAAAGTAGAGCTAACTGTTGGTGTCCATGATATCCCCCAAAAATTAGTTCTACAGTTTCTAATTGAACTGAAGTTGTAAAAATTCTTTTGTTATGTTTTGGGTTTTTTTTTTTTGCAAGTCAGAATTCCAGGACTTTATTTGCTCCCTTCTGGCTCCTTTGCTGTACTTCATTTAGATAGGTTTTATTGCAACTCTCTTCAGATTGCCTGGAAAGGAAAGAAAATGGGGATGTTCTACATCTCACAGGATTAAACCTAGCAGGACTTTTTGTAAATGAGAACAGCATGCACCCCATGGAGCTGCAAGCTAGCAAAAACCCCAAAGGGAGAAGAGGGCAGAATCTATAGTTATTAATAATCATCAGGCAAAGCAGCCTGGTAAAAAGCAGGTTAGATTCCCTGCCACAATCACAACAAACATCTGCAGCTCTCTAGCAACAGAACCACTTTACCATGGGAACTTTGCTTTCCATTCTTCCCAGAAATCAAAAAGAGAGAAGGAAAAAAAAAATAATAATCTGTACTTGAGAAAATAATGTATGTGCTGTAGCCACCACCAGAGAGCAAACAGGGTTAGATCCTTTTCCTCAGCCATACAGCCTGAGCTTTCCATTGTTTTTCACTTCACCTGCCTCTCAGCAACACACACAGGTCTAACGTGCAATGCTGTTTTGTTTCTAGGCTAAAAAATCAATCTATTCCCACCTAAGTACACTGGCAGATTTTGCAATCGAGATGTTTGACGTTCTTGATGAAATCAACTACCAGTCTTACAACGACTTTGTGCTACGAGTGGGTAAGTCACCTTCCTACAATTAGCACATGAGCACAACACTGTTTGCTGGCCTTCCCTCTGCTGTCTGCAGAGGGTTGCCTGCCCTGCACTCAACCATTAGCACCATCTTTGTCAGTGGGATGAGTGCACCCTCAGCGAGTTTGTGGGTGACACCAAAGCTGTGTGGTCCGCTTGACGTGGCAGAGCGAAGGGATGGCATCCAGAGGGACCAGGACAGGATGGAGAGGTGGGCACAAAGCCAACTTCATGAACTTCAACAAGGCCAAGTGTAAGGTCCTATACTTGAGTCAGGGAAAACCAGTTTGGATGAGGAGTGGCTCGAGAGCAGCCTTGAGGAGAAGGACTTGAGGGTGTTGGTTAATGAAAAACTCAACGGGAGCCAGTAATGGTCAGTGGCAGCCTAGAAGGCAACTGTGTCCTGGGCT
>WBNM01031400.1:8049-19920 GCA_013399055.1 Ramphastos sulfuratus | reverse complement strand
AGTTTGCAGATGACACTGAGTTAAGAGCAGGTGTTGATCCATTGGAGGGTAGGAGGGCTCTGCAGAGGGACCTGAACAAACTGGATGGGTGGGCAGAGGCCAATGGGATGAGATTTTACAAAGCTAAGTTTCTCCTGTAAAGGAGAAACTTCTTTACAGTGAGGGTGCCAGAGCCCTGGAGCAGGCTGCCCAGAGAGCTTATGGAGTCTCCTTCTCTGGAGACTTTCAAAACCCACCTGGATGGGTTCCTGTGTGAACTACCCTAGGTGATCCTGCCTTGGCAGTGGGGTTAGACTTGATGATCTCTGGAGGTCCCTCCCAACCTCTAAGGTTCTTTGATTCTGTGATTCTATTAAGGAAAAAAATTAAGTAGATGGGAACAAGACCCTAACAATTTAGTTAAGCAGCGAGTGTTTGAATACTAAATCTTCAGAGATGCCATCCACTGGCAACCTTTATTTTGACAATATTCCAAGTTTTCCACAACCACATGCCTTCAGTAGCCTCTTATTGTGGTAATTTCTCAGCTACTGGTTTGAGTAATGATAATTCAAGCCTGTGGAATTGAAAAGGCCACCTCAAATAGACAACTCATCCATAAAGGTTGCTCTAGGGAGAAGAGAACAATCTATTTTTTTATGCTTTTAGTCAGGGAAAAAAAAATCAATTGATATCTTTGCATTACTTCAAACATATTTTATATGTATTTAGAAATAATACTAGTGAATCAGAGCTTTAAATGCCCACAAAAGTCATTAATAACAAGTTGGGTATTTAAGTTTCTTGTGTGTTTAGTTTCAAATTCTCTGACATTCTCTAGGAATGCTTTAGTTGCAAGTACTTGCAATCAGCACAGAGACTTACTGTTAAGTTTCTACTTTATGATGTGCTGGTAAAATATATTAATTGAGAAAGTCTTAAGATTCTTGCAGAAAGTTAAAAGTGCAATCTTGTTCAATTTTTTAATAAAATATTAAACAATTTTTGGCTGGAGAAGGAATTCACAATGTTATTGGAGCTTCTGTTAAGTATGGGTTGATTTTTACTTGAGTTTTTGTGTTTTCTGCAAAGTCTCTGCTTGCAGAGGTGACAAGTTTTCTTTAGGAGTATTAAAACTGGTACAGCATGTTTTAAGTGAAACTATCTCACTAGTTTTAATTTGAAGAAACAAACCCACATTGATTAGTTACAATTCAAGTGCCCTGATTCATGCCATTTCATCCTGTGGTGTTAGATTTTTACAGGGGTAATAGCAGTCTACTATAGTCTACCTACAGAGCCTGCTGGTAGTGCTCCTGGTTTCTGTCACTTTCTTAATGTTAGCTGAATAGGAAACTGGATGCAACGTTGCTGTTCTGTGCTGGTTTGAGGCTAATTAGAATATTTTAATGAGAGAAATTAGATCCTTGGTTGTAAAAGAACAATAATGATAAAATCTATATCATTCATTGGTTTGCTAAAAGGGATAAAAAGCCAAAATGTAAACAATTTGTCCCTCTTTGGGACACTTCTTTTCACTTCTCCTTTGCTCCACTCTAATATCTTCCACTAACAGATAACAGGTAAGCTTTGCTGATTGTTTGTCTGGGAGAGGGTAGCTTTGAGTCCTTTCCAGGATTCTTTTCTTTGTCAGGGAGGGAATTTGGATTTCTATGTTATTTCTAAATTGTATATAATCGTAAATACTTGCAAATATATTGTGCACATATGCTTGTAAATTTAACTTTATCTTACTTCCAATCCGTTTGAGCTGGTCTGGTAAATTCCAATAGTGTGTGTGTGGGGGGGTAAGTTCCTTAATCCACCACAGGTTCCCTTAGTGACATTTCCTAACTGACAGGCAACTTGCTTCTGGCTTCAGCTGTAGCTCACATCTTATGAATGCTGTGCCAGACACCCTCTCCTCCCACTTGCTTTGTGCTCCCAACAGGATGCATAGATGTTTCTCTAAGAAGTTCAGTTGCTAATAGGCAGTTTTTAACATGTGTTATTTTGTTTTAGGTATGACATTAGAGATCAAATAATATTAAAGGCTCCCAAAAATACCCAACAAATGTGGCAAAGGATGTGACCTGTCACATTTGCAGCTGTTTTGTTACTAGGATGAAGGTAGGGCTCAGAAGAGACCCCTGAGTTGTAACAGATTGTTTTGAGCATCTAATATTTCAAAAAAGTTGTAACTGTTCCCCATGTTTTAAGAATTTTCTGTTTGGATAGTCTTTTCTAGTGACACTCTGCAATAGTTGCCCAGGAAGGTTATGGATGCCTCCTCCCTGCAATGCTGGGTTGGATGAGGCCTTAAGCAGCCAAGTCTAGTTGAGCGGCATTCCTGCCCATGGCTGGGAGGTTGGAGTAGATGATCTCTGAGGCCCCTTCCAACCTAAGCCAGAATGATTTTCCACTGTTTTCTTTCTTCTTACCTTCTATTTTTTTTTCTTCCTTGCTTCTCCCCCGCCCCCCTTTTTTTTTTTTCCTTCCTTTCTTCTCCCCACCAGAAAGGATTTAGGAGTTAAACCATTAGCACAGAACCATCTCTTTTGAAAGTTAGTCAGCCTCATTTTCTCAATAGATGTAAAAGGGACAAGATAGGATTTTTCCCCCCCTATCTTTCCAACAGATGAAGACAATTGAGAGGAGCTGACGATTACATTAGAGAAAGTTAATCTACATTTTACTCCTGTTGAATATAATGGAAGGAAAAAATTAGTCTGAGGAAGAAAGAAACTTCAAACAGATATACTTCAACCTCATTAAAATAAGGGAATATGGAAATCAAATAGACCATTCAGTATGGAGCTGCCTGTGGAAAATGCTGCTCTTGAGCCTTATTTAGCAGGAAGATTTTAGTACCAAAACCATTGGAAGCAAATGTGGCACAAGTTTTTTTATCTGATTGTTTGTTTAATCAACTTTTTCCTCTTTGAAAAATTCCTCTTCAAAACATTTTAGCTACATGTAAAGAATGAAATCTGTGTTAAGAAAAGAGGAATGGCTAACCTGGGCCACACCACAGTGTTCATCTTACTCCAGCTTTCTGCCTCTAGGAATAAAGTCACTGTGGAGTTCATGGATATAGAATGAGAACAGACTGAAACTTCCCTTTTACCTTCTGGCAATCCAAGACTGTCTTTCATGTTCTAAGAAACAGTGAATTCCTGGTCACCTTCTCCTTAATTTCATGCATATATTTGGGACAAATATGTATCAAAGAATATGTATATTTTTTATCCAAACAACTGTAATAACATTATCTCGTTAAAAAAAAAAACAAACCCAAACCCATGGAATTTCTACAGGGAAAACAATTTTATAATTACTGTGATGTTGAANTTTTTTTTTTTCCTTCCTTTCTTCTCCCCACCAGAAAGGATTTAGGAGTTAAACCATTAGCACAGAACCATCTCTTTTGAAAGTTAGTCAGCCTCATTTTCTCAATAGATGTAAAAGGGACAAGATAGGATTTTTCCCCCCCTATCTTTCCAACAGATGAAGACAATTGAGAGGAGCTGACGATTACATTAGAGAAAGTTAATCTACATTTTACTCCTGTTGAATATAATGGAAGGAAAAAATTAGTCTGAGGAAGAAAGAAACTTCAAACAGATATACTTCAACCTCATTAAAATAAGGGAATATGGAAATCAAATAGACCATTCAGTATGGAGCTGCCTGTGGAAAATGCTGCTCTTGAGCCTTATTTAGCAGGAAGATTTTAGTACCAAAACCATTGGAAGCAAATGTGGCACAAGTTTTTTTATCTGATTGTTTGTTTAATCAACTTTTTCCTCTTTGAAAAATTCCTCTTCAAAACATTTTAGCTACATGTAAAGAATGAAATCTGTGTTAAGAAAAGAGGAATGGCTAACCTGGGCCACACCACAGTGTTCATCTTACTCCAGCTTTCTGCCTCTAGGAATAAAGTCACTGTGGAGTTCATGGATATAGAATGAGAACAGACTGAAACTTCCCTTTTACCTTCTGGCAATCCAAGACTGTCTTTCATGTTCTAAGAAACAGTGAATTCCTGGTCACCTTCTCCTTAATTTCATGCATATATTTGGGACAAATATGTATCAAAGAATATGTATATTTTTTATCCAAACAACTGTAATAACATTATCTCGTTAAAAAAAAAAACAAACCCAAACCCATGGAATTTCTACAGGGAAAACAATTTTATAATTACTGTGATGTTGAATTAGCTATCAATTTACTTGTAAAACTCCATAAAATTAAATTTTACCTATGAAAAATAGTTTGGGAAGGATCGTTGTTTTTTGTCACACACATCTGTGTGAGGTTCAATCTGTTGAGTCTGTGGTTTAACTGAAAAAATGTAGTTAATTCCAAAGGATATGTCCATAATAGTACTTGACTGATAAAAGCTGTAAATTTATAATGCCCCTACTTTACTTAAATAATGCAAAATTCGATATATTAGTGAGAAATGTAGAATTAAAATAATTCAATCAATGCAGCTGCCCTACACCTTGCTTTCACTGTGCACATGTGAAACAGAGAAAGAATACAGCACTGCTGGGTACATTAGACTGTATTGCTCCTCTCCTCTCCCTGAAAAAGCAGATCACAGAATCACAGAATTAACCAGATTGGAAAGAGCTTTGAGATCATCGAGTCCAACCTATCACCTAACACCTTCTAATGTCACTAAACCATGGCACTAAGTGCTTCATCCGGTTTCTTTTTAAACACCTCCCTGGGCAGCCCATTCTGATGCCAATCACTCCTTCTGTGAAGAACTTCTCCCAATATCCAGCCTAAACCTGCTCTGTTGCAGCCTGAGACTGTGTCCTCTTGTTCTGTCATTGGGTGCCTGCGAGAAGAGACTAATCCTTGCCTGGCTACGACCTCCTTTCAGGTAGTTGTAGGGAGCAATAAGGTTCCATCTGAGCCTCCTTTTCTCCAGGCTGAATACCCCCAGCACCCTCAGCCTCTCCTCATAGGGCTGTGCTCCAGCCCCCTCACCAGCCTTGTTGCCTTTCTCTGGACATGTTCAAGCACCTCAACATCTTTCTTATATTGAGGGGCCCAGAACTGAACACAGTACTCAAGGTGTGGCGATGTTTTCCCTGGTCCTGCTGGCCACACTATTCCTGATACAGGCCAGGATTTTACAAGTTGACTTTTTAAAAAACACTTTCCAGACTGGCTACAGAATAAACCCTCTCGCACAGAGAGGTATCTTTAAGCTATCTCAGCTGTGGTCAGTCTACCTGGTCATACTCACTTCTGGAGTATGGCTCCACAACAGGGCCTTCATTTAAGAGCAATGCTCTTCCAGCTCCTGGATGCTGTGGAAATGGCTTATGAAAGGAAGGAAGACTTTCTCAACCAGTCGTAGTTACATAAAGAGGTGATGAGTGGAGGCAGCAAAGACACGGCTGAGGTTTACCTATTTTACCTGATGCAGAGCTGACCAAGTGCAAAAACTGCTTGCAACAACACCTTTGAAAAGAGTAAGTTTTCCCTGCTCAGTTCAATTAGGGTAATAGCTTTAAAGTCTTATGGTTATTCAAATGACAAATTAGTCAATTTTTTTCCTGCTAATCAGAGCGCTGAAAGAGAAAAGAAATAATGATAGCTGTTGATTTGCATTCAGAATGTGTATGAAAGAAAGAATTAAACTGCTTGCTAGAGATCTGAAAAGTTTATTATAATGTGTTGTTTGGTCTCTGTGATTGGCAAGGTGTACCTTTGTGAGGCCTTGGAAAACAACTGCTGTATTTTCATCTGTAAAGCACTGCATAATGTCTGCAGTAAAGAAACATTCTGTTGGGAGGAATAACATGGATCTTCTGATGTCAGGTATTGGTTCCATAAAACTGAAGTTTGAGAGCTATGAACTCTCACTTTCCTTATTTTCCTTCTACTCTTCTCCTTTACACAATGAAGTAAATGAAGCCTGAAATGTGCTGTGTTTGAAAAGGGCATTCTGGTGATAAGTAGCCTGGGCATGACTCATCAAAGGGGCTGTGGATGTGAGAGAGTGAGGGAGATAATGAAACTGCAGATTGTGTTATTTATTTGAAGCAACTCTGTGACAGATGCAGAACCTGTTTAACTCTACAATTCAGGATTCTTGTTTCACAAGGTGGAATTTAGTTTTTTTCCCCTCGACTGCTTAGGTGGCCATGAGCTCCTTAACAACATCAGGGACTTTATTTTTTAAAACCTTTCACTGCATGCAAGAAACTTTAACTACCCAACTGCCTTGGCAAACAAATGATCTTCCCCTTAATTTTGATTGAAAATAGAAACTTAAAGATCTATTACAACATTTTAACTCCACTAACATGCACAGCTGTAGCTGTTTGCAAGTTAGGATTTCACCTTGTATAAAGATGCCTAAAGCTTTACATATTTTTTAATATACCACAGCCAGATAAACAGGATAGAACTACACAGAAAAAAAACCCCAAACAAATAAACCAAAACACATCACAAGAAATGACTGAAAATCAATCCAGTAAACATCTAGCACCAAGAATTATTGCTGTGTTAGCAAAAGCCACACATTCAAGATGTGATTATATTTTAAAAGTTTTCTCTCAATTAAGGTGAACATTAAAATGCTTATGTTTATATGTAGTAATACCCAAGGTCATTCATTTACATCAAGAAAAGTGTGTGCATTGAAACAAGTATGTCCAGCAGGTCTAGGGAGGTTCTTCTACTCTGCCCTACTGAGACCACACCTGGAATACTGTGTCCAGTTTTGGGCTCCCTGGTTCAAGAGAGACAGAGACCTGCTGCAAAGAGTCCAGTGGAGAGCTACGAGGATGATTGGGGGACTTGAGCATCTCCCCTACGGAGAGAGACTGAGAGGCCTGGGGCTTTTTATTCTGGAGAAAAGAAGACTGAGCAGAGACCTGATCAATTTATGTAAATATCTGAGGGGTGGGTGTCAAGCGGAGGGAGCAAATCACTTTTGGGTGGTCAGCAGCAATAAGACAAGGCGTAACAGGCACAAACTGGAACGTAGAACATTTCACCTCCACATGAGGAGAAACTTCTCTGCAGTGAGGAGGATAAAGCACTGGAACAGGCTGTCCAGAAAGGTTGTGGAGTTTCCTTCTCTGGAGACTTTCAACACCCACCTGGATGGGTTCCTGTGTGAACTACCCTAGGGGATCCTACCTTGGCAGTGGGGTTGGACTCGATGATCTCTGGAGGTCCCTTCCAACCTCTAAAGTTCTGTGATATTTTTTTAATGACACAATTTCTTTGGAAATTAAATGAACTCAAGAGGCAGAATCTTAGAAGGTGGATTTTAAAATATAATCATTTGGGAAGTAACAGACACTGGGCACTGAACAATGTTTTCAATTCACAGGTCATTGCTCAGCTTCAGCAGAAAAAAGCATCTGCTTGGTACATCTAGACTAGAGTTAGTTTGAGGGTGCATAGTTTCTCCTGTCAGCATCAAATATTCAAAGAACAATAAAAAAAAACCCAATTTCTTTTTTTAAATAAACATGCAATTAAAAATATTAAGCACAAAAGCATTTCTGCATTTCTCCTTTCTTCCCCTTTTTAATGAGCAGAGAGTTGCACCTCTGTTCTGATTTGAAATAAGAATTGGTTTGGTTTTCTTTTTTTGTTTGAGAACTATTTGAACTTTGGTTTTATTGGTTTGCAACTTCTAATATGTGAGAGCTGACATGGTGCAGTGTGCTATTAGATGACATATATTTATTTATATATATATTTTTTCCTGTGTAAATCCCCTAAGTCAGAGATGAAGGGCTGTGTGTATGTGTCTCTGTGTGTAATTTCCAAATCTCTGCTTTAAGTCTGGTTTAAAATTTGTAAACATGGTAATCTTGTTGTGAGAGCAAAAAGAAACATCACACAGGGACATATGATCTCTGCTGGACCTTTCTACCCTGTGGGAGTTTATCTATTCAATTAATTTACATTTTTAAACCACCTTGAACTGAAATAGGTACTCTGTTGAAGCAGTTACATTACAGAGTGTGCTGCTAGTTAAGATTTATTTGTGCAAACTTGTTTTAAACTAGTTTTATTTATTTTTTTTTGTCCTTAGGCTTTCTGCAAATGCTCTGTGAACTCATGTAAGAGATGCCAGATGTTTAGAAATATTAATATTTCAAACGTCTGCAACTCTCCTGCTGTGGCACAAAGCAACACTGAGAGAAATGAATGAACAGTGCAGTGAAAAACTTTAGGTTCATTTAAGTTTAATAAGCTCAGAATTTGTAAATGTTATAAGAAGCATCAGACAGCATTTTATTGGTTAATTTTTTATGTCTATAGCAATTTTGGATTTCTGAACTTTAATGCATTGAGTTAGGCTACTCACATGAGTCTTAATAAAGCTAATGGAGCTACTTATGGTAAGAAAGAGTCACTCATGTCATCATGGAGACAGATCTTCATATTACAGGAATCAAATTCACATTTGTAGTGCCATGCACTACAAGATCTGTCTTCAGGAGAGAATCAGTGATCAGGACTAAAATATTTTGCATTCACAGTTAAGACTATGCCATATTCAACAGAGAACACTGATGCTGTAACATGCAGTAGTGCATTTAATACAGAACTATTCTAACTGGGATTAGCCCCAAATTTAGACAATACTGAATTCCCCCTTGCCAGTTGGTATATACTGAGAAGTGTATTTAAAGTAATTTACCCTTTCTGAATTTTCATTTTTTTGGCAATCAATATTGAAGCAAAAAATCTTGTTGAGGCATTTTTTTTCCCCTGGAAAATATATTAGCTTTTTCCTAGATATTCCTGAACTGACTTTTCTCCTGGAAAATATATTAGCTTTTTCCTAGATATTCCTGAACTGACTTTTCTCCTGGAAAATATATTAGCTTTTTCCTAGATATTCCTGAACTGACTTTTCTCCCTTTCTACAAATCCACTTTCTGAACATGCTGATGTTAGTAATTTTAAAACTACTAGAGCTGGCCTGAACTTTAATTCTGATTTTCAGTAGCATTGATAGGTCAAAATCTGGATTAATTCTAAATCAAAACCAAGTGACAAAAAACATCTCACAAACAACACAGGCTGATAATCATATCATTGAACCAAGTGGGTTTGGGATAAAACCTGATGCTGTGGTTGCCTGAGACTGCTATTCTTGTTTTTCTAAAGCTAGAGGATGTTCTCACTTCCAGGTTGCTCTTTTGAAACTGCTGGGTGTTTTTGTTCAAGATACAGAGGATGGAGTTTAGGCTCTTTATGGCATGTACCTTGAAGCACTTGTAAGGTTCACCTGATGTTGCTGAAACCAGTTATTTAGCATGGGAGAGAATTGAATGTCACCTGTTTGCTTTCTAAGAAATCATAGGAATCTTCCAGTTGGAGAGAATTTAACTGTAAGGACACAGTCTTAAAAATCCCTAGGTTCTCTTATGACAAATATAATGGGTTTAATATATTCTGGTTTTTTTGCAGGGGATAATCAGAAATCAATCACCTTTCCACAAAGAGAATATTTACAGGTCTTTACTAAGTGTGCTATCATTTTCCCCCTTTAGTTAACTGACATACCTCAGGCTTCTAAAACATGGTATTTAGGCACACCAAGTGGTATAAAATATTGTCTGTAACCACTGTTCAAAGAAGTGAAATATGTAGAATTTCCATCCTCATGATTTGCTGAAGTTGAAATACAATGAATTTGAGTAGAGCTAATTACCCTAACGTGTATTGTCAGAAACTGTTGATGCAGATTATTCTGAAGCATGAAAAACAAGGAGTGATTAATTTCTTTAGCAATGGGGATGGATCTGGTAGTGGGAATATTAATAAAGGATCAATCTGTTACTAAATAATCTTTTTTAATGCTTGCTTTTAACATTTATTGTGTGGATTAAAATATGCCTAAATGAAATAATCTCCTTTGCAAACCAGTTGTGCACAATGACAGATGCCACTGATACACAATAGAAATGGTTCAGATAATTGTTGCTTTGATGTGCTCAAACATCTAAACCACTAACAGGCAAGAACAATACTTCCATATGGATTGTGTGCCAGACAAACGGCTAAATGTTTCTTCCATTGATAACACAGAATCACAGAATGTCAGGGGCTGGAAGGGGCCTCAAAAGCTCATCCAGTCCAACCCCCCTGCCAGAGCAGGATCACCTATACCAGATCATGATGGAACACATCCAGGCAGGTCTTGAATATCTCCAGAGAGGGAGACTCCACAACCCCCCTGGGCAGCCTGTTCCAGGGTTCTGTCATCCTCACAGGGAAAATTTTTTTCCTCATGTTTCCACGGAACTTCCTATACCTCAGCTTCCGCCCATTGGCCCTTGTCCTGTCTTTGGGCATCACTGAGCAGAGCCTGGCTCCATCCTCCTGACACTCACCCTTTACATATTTATAAATGTGAATGAGGTCACCTCTCAGACTCCTCTTCTCCAAGCTAAAGACCCCCATCTCCCTCAGTCTCTCCTCATAAGAGAGATGTTTCACTGCCTTCATCATTTTTGTGGCTCTGTGCTGGACTCTCTCAAACAGTCGTTCTTAAACCAGGGGGGTCCACAACTGGACACAGTATTCCAGATGTGGCCTCACCTGGGGAGAGTAGAGGGGCAGCCCTTCTAATACGTGCCAGAATGGCATTGGCCTTCTTGGCCACAAGAGCACAATTCTGGCTCATGGTCAACCTTCCATCTACTAGGGCCTCCAAATCCTTTTCCCCTTCACTGCCTTCCAACAGGTCAGTCCCCAACCTATACCGATATCTGGGGTTGTTCTTTCCCAGGTGCAAGACTCTACCTTGCCCTTGTTGAATTTAATTAAATTTCTTCCTGTCCAAGTCTCACTGAATGGCATCACAACCTTCTGGTGTGGCAGCCACTCCACCCAGTCTGGTGTCATCAGCAAACTTGCTGACAGTGCACTCCATGCTCTCCTCCAGGTCACTGATATATATTGAACAGAGCTGGTTCCAGTACTGACCCCCGTGGGACCCTACTAGTCACAGGCTTCCAACTAGACTCTATCCCATTGACCACAACTCTCTGACTTCTTTCCTTCAACACTTCTTGTTAGAGTCAGTATCAGGTAAAAGAAAAGACTAAAAGACTTTTTCTCCTTTCCCTATAATATATGATCCTTTCAATAAAATTATGAACCAATACACAGTCTCTTCCCCTTCTCAGGCTTAGTAACCACCAGTCCTTGACAACCTCTTGAATTCTTTCAAATCACCTTTTGGCTTTTGATTTCCCTAGTCTCCTGTACCTCTAAATTTCATTACCTCAGATAACATTAGGTTTTTTTGCTCCATTTTATCAGTGGTTATTTGTGTTGCCTAAGCATTTAACAGGGCACCCCTCAATTCTCATTTCATGATAAACAATGGACTGTTTTGTCTTCCTTACTTCCTGTTTTCATTGAGTGGTGAAGAACCTAACAAGATGCTAAAGTGATGCTAAAGATGGAGTAGTAGAGTGAGATTAGTAGCTAAAATGAAGTACTCTAGATACTGAACTCTGAAAAAGGTGCTAACTGCTGTGGAGGCTTGAGATTAACCCTCCAATAAATTTACCAGACCACCTCAGATGGTTCAAAAGTAAATAAGGCAATATATTTATAGCAAGCTAAAATTTACAAGCATATAATGCATATGTACAAGAATATATTTACAGCTATTTACAATTATTTACAAATTAGAAATAACACAAAAATTCCCCCTGGATGAAGGCCAGAAGGGGCTAATAGCCACCTTCTACTCCTCCCCCAAGTAAGAAAATGAGGAAGGCCACAACTGCTATTACTCAACCATGATTAGTGCAGAAATCAGTGTGGAGTCGGAGGCTATGCAAAAATCATCCCTCCCCACCCCCCCCC
>WBNM01031394.1:0-24265 GCA_013399055.1 Ramphastos sulfuratus | reverse complement strand
CAACCTGGCCTTGAACACCTCCAGGGAGGGAGCAGCCACAACCTCCCTGGACAACCTGTGCCAGTGTCTCACCACCCTCACTGTAAAGAACTTCCTCCTAACATCCAGTCTAAATCTTCCCTCTGCCAGTTCAAACCCATTGCCCCTTGTCCTGTCATTGCAAGGTCTTATAAATAGTCCCTCCCCAGCCTTCCTTTAGCCCCCTTCAGATACTGGAAGGCTACTCTAAGGTCTCCTGGAAGCCTTCTCCAGGCTGCAGAGTCCCAACTCTCTCAGCCTGTCCTCACAGCAGAGCTGCTGCAGCCCTCTGAGCATCTTTGTGGCCTCCTCTGGACTGGCTCCAACACTTCCATGTCCTTCCTGTGCTGGGGGCTCCAGAACTGCACACAGGACTCCAGATGGGGTCTGAGGAGAGCAGAGTAAAGGGGCAGAATCCCCTCCCTTGCCCTGCTGGTCATGCTTCTCAAGAATTTCTCGAGGACCACCTTGCTCAGCTTCCCTTGTCCTTCAGGAGAGACCATGAAGATGCCCCATGCAAGGTTTGCAGTATGAACATACAGCCACTAGCACATCAAAGTGCTTTTGGCATTTGCTCAAACAAAACACACTGAGGCTGTAGGATGGTGAGTATAAGCCTGCCCCACCGTTCTAAAGTGCAAGTGGCAATAAAGATCCTTATCAAGGGAGAGGACCTGTGAGGAGGATCAGAGCAAGGATTACAGAGAAGGGCTATGGGCTCCAGTGCTGGACATTTGTGCAGGTTTGAGGCTAATTGGAATATTTTAATGAAAAGAATTATATTGTAGGCTGTGAAAAGCAAACACTGGTGATGTCTGCTTCACTCATAGGCTTGCTGAGATGTATAAAAACAAGGACACAAATATATATATATATATATAAGGTAGAGAGAGTCTCTCTGGGATTTAGTGTGTCTTTTGCTCTCTGCTGTGTAACCCAACTAACCACTCTGCTTCTACTCACCCTGNGAAATAGTCAATTCATTAGCACAGAAGGGGGAAAAAAGTTAACATGAGAAGAGCAATCAATAATTTTGCAAACTGTGCTACTGAGAGCAGCAATTCCTCATCATCCCAGCTCTGCTTTTTCTAAGCACACAGTTGTATTAATGCAAAGATACTCAGCTGTAATAGTTGGTAAGGATTAAGACCAGAAAGAAATAGTCAATTCATTAGCACAGAAGGGGGAAAAAAGTTAACATGAGAAGAGCAATCAATAATTTTGCAAACTGTGCTACTGAGAGCAGCAATTCCTCATCATCCCAGCTCTGCTTTTTCTAAGCACACAGTTGTATTAATGCAAAGATACTCAGCTGTAATAGTTGGTAAGGATTAAGACCAGAAAGAAATAGTCAATTCATTAGCACAGAAGGGGGAAAAAAGTTAACATGAGAAGAGCAATCAATAATTTTGCAAACTGTGCTACTGAGAGCAGCAATTCCTCATCATCCCAGCTCTGCTTTTTCTAAGCACACAGTTGTATTAATGCAAAGATACTCAGCTGTAATAGTTGGTAAGGATTAAGACCAGAAAGAAATAGTCAATTCATTAGCACAGAAGGGGGAAAAAAGTTAACATGAGAAGAGCAATCAATAATTTTGCAAACTGTGCTACTGAGAGCAGCAATTCCTCATCATCCCAGCTCTGCTTTTTCTAAGCACACAGTTGTATTAATGCAAAGATACTCAGCTGTAATAGTTGGTAAGGATTAAGACCAGAAAGAAATAGTCAATTCATTAGCACAGAAGGGGGAAAAAAGTTAACATGAGAAGAGCAATCAATAATTTTGCAAACTGTGCTACTGAGAGCAGCAATTCCTCATCATCCCAGCTCTGCTTTTTCTAAGCACACAGTTGTATTAATGCAAAGATACTCAGCTGTAATAGTTGGTAAGGATTAAGACCAGAAAGAAATAGTCAATTCATTAGCACAGAAGGGGGAAAAAAGTTAACATGAGAAGAGCAATCAATAATTTTGCAAACTGTGCTACTGAGAGCAGCAATTCCTCATCATCCCAGCTCTGCTTTTTCTAAGCACACAGTTGTATTAATGCAAAGATACTCAGCTGTAATAGTTGGTAAGGATTAAGACCAGAAAGAAATAGTCAATTCATTAGCACAGAAGGGGGAAAAAAGTTAACATGAGAAGAGCAATCAATAATTTTGCAAACTGTGCTACTGAGAGCAGCAATTCCTCATCATCCCAGCGCTGCTTTTTCTAAGCACACAGTTGTACTAATGCAAAGATACTCAGCTGTAAGAGTTGGTAAGGATTAAGACCAGAAAGAAATAGTCAATTCATTAGCACAGAAGGTCTTCCTACCACAGTGTCTCAAAACAAAAATCTCCCAACAGGATATTGGCCTTACAGTACCAGATTTTCAATGATAAAGGCACAGTCTTCCTGAGCCCAGACTAGCTTAAAACCTCTCCTAGGTCTCTTGCCTCCCTGCAATGATGTTTTACTGCACAGGAACATTCAGAATGTGCTACTTTACGGTTAAATAGAGAACCAAAACATCATTGTATGCACACACCTCAGCACCGTTTCCTTGCTTTCCAGTTGGAAAAACTGTAACCTTGTTCAAAATTCACACCCATAAATCACAACTTCTGATGCTTCCAGTTACTCATAACTTCCACACCAGTCATCCTCAGCAGCTCATCACCAAGAAATGCCACGTATCTGCCCTCACCGGTCACACCCTTGAAAGTGTCACCACCTGAGCCTCTCCAAACCATCACTCACTCAGACAATGTAAATCTGGTTCCCTGTAAAACACAGCTCCTGAACCCTTACGGACTCTGAGCCTTACACACAGCTCCACTGATTTCAACAGGATTGCACACAGAGGTGAAATAATCCTATCTGGGGTACTGGGTCCAGCTCTGGTGCCCCTGACATCAGACAGACATTGACCTGCTTGAATAGATCCATAGGAAGGTCAGGAAGATAAGCAGGGAAGTAGAGAACCTATCCTATGAGGACAGGCAGACAGAATTGGACATGTTCAATCTTTAGGAGAGAAGGCTCTGGGAAGACCTTAGAACAGCCCTTCAGTACCTGAAGAAGGCCTAAAAGAAAGATGGGGAAGGACTTCTTACAAGGTCTTGTAGTGATAGGATGAGGGCTAACAGTTTTAAACTGACAGAGGGGAGATTTAGACCAGATAAAAGAAATAATTTTTTTACTGAGGGTGGTGAGACACTGAAACAGGTTGCCCAGGTGGATGCCTCCTCCCTGAATGTGTTCCAAGCCAGTCTGGAAGGGACTTAAGAGTAATCTGGTCTAGTGGAAGGCATCTCTGCCCATGGGAGGGGGGTTGGAACTAATCTTTAAGGTCCCTTCCAAACCAAACAATTCCATGATTCTTTTTTCTAGGTGGAATGTGGGGAAGGTACTTCCCCAGGATATGTTCCTACCCTAAAGAAAATGAAGCAAATAACCATGAGCAAGTGATAACTCTAGATGGAGAGACCCCGTGTCTATTTAGCCATATGAATATTTCTGTTCCTTTCCTCCTTAGAGTATAAAAATTCAAGTCCCCTGACAAGCAGGTAAGGCAGCTCTTCCTTTGCATCACACACTGCAGAGGTGGAAAGTCCACATTCAGCTCTTGGTTATGCTTTGCATTATCAATGCATCTGCATTAAAGATGCTGAATATCACCAACGGTATCAGAGCCAGAGCATCTCACCACTTGACTGATGACATACAGAGTATTTTCCTGCCCTCATCACTGTATTATCAGTCCAGTCTGTGTTGCTTAATGCACTGTTAAATACCCAGTGCTATTTATTTTCTTGGAACAGAACTTCCTTCTCTTCCTGCTTTGGATTATAGCCCTTTCTGCACCATGCAGTGGCAGATAAATTGTTATTTAACCAATCATGTGGAAGGGATGAAAGGGGGAGTGGGAGGGGGAAGAAAGGTAGGAAGTTAGCAGCCATGAAAACAACTTGAAAGGGACCATACATTGACATGCATGAAAGAGTGGTAAGGCACTGGAACACACTGCCCAGGGAGGTGGTGAATTCACCATCCCTTGAGGTGTTCCAAAAACATGTAGACATGGCACTTTGGGACTTGGTTTAGTGGGAATGGTGATGTTGATGGTTGGACTTGATGATGTCAGAAGTCTTTTCTAACCTTAGTGATTCTGTGACACAGGTTGGAAGTTATGGATAAAATCTGAGTGCACCTCTATAATTTATTTTAAGATTGGCATATTAATGCCTATGAGAATCATAGAATCAGTCAGGGTTGGAAGGGACCACAAGGATCATCCAGTTCCAACCCCCCTGCCGTAGGCAGGGACACTTCACACTAGATCAGGTTGCTCAGAGCCTCATCCAGCCTGGCCTTAAACACCTCCAGGGATGAGGCTTCCACTACCTCCCTGGGCAACCACTTCCAGGGTGCCACCACCCTCATGGTGAAGAACTTCTTCCTAACATGCAGTCTGAATCTACCTATTTCTAGCTTTGTTCCATTCCCCCCAGTCCTATATAATAATAATGACACCTTTTTAATGTTCACATTCCAATAACTGTCATGCCCTAAAACCCAGAGAGAAAACTAATCTCTGAGCTCAACTAAGGCAAACTTCAACTGTTTCTCAGTTTTCACACAAAACCCATTGCCCATTTCTTCATTACCTCTGCCAGGTGCTGGCTGGGTCAGCAGAAGTGCCTATTCTCAACACCCAGGTATAGAGCTTCAGATGTAAAGCTACCCTGGCCCATCCCAGGAGCCAAAGTTCGGGGCAGTTAGAGCAGCTGTGAACCTAAGCCATTCATTTTCAACCAACAGTATTATTTATTTTATTTGAGTTATTACACCTTTAGAGCAAAAGTCTTATTTCATATCATTACATAAACAGAATTGATGGTAGCAATTTATTCCAGGGGCTGAAGATGTTCACTGGCAATCTAACAATGGAGGGAATTATTGCTGACAATTTTAGAGAAGCTTTTATCAAACTTTATGGGCCATTAAGCCCAACAGTGCGATTACCAGTACGATATCATCACTCTCAATGGTGCAGTGTTGGCCCAGAAAATCCATTTCCCAACCCTCCCTGTTATAACTGGTCTGTTTACTCAGAAGTCATATGTTTGCTATTTCTGAAATTACCAGAGTCTTTGAAACAGCATTTGACTTCAGGTCATAGGCAGGATTCAAATGGTAGCCCACCAAACCAGGGGAAAACAGTCCAAGACCCTTTCGAGTGCTCATAACAAATGCAGATTTTCTCTTCATATGAATTTTTTTTTTCTTCTGCTGTGACAGCCCCAGCTGGAGATGCTGGACCTTCCTCTCCAGTAGCTCCAAAAGGCTTGGATTTGTGTGGAAACTCTCCAGTGAAGCATAAGAGGCAATATACCATGGCCAGAGTCTTTGAGAAATGGTGGCTTTAATATTTCAGCATCGTCCTGTCTCTGCTCCTCTTTTCCTCCTTTTATTTGGTTAAAAAATAGAAAATGTAAGCAATATTAGATAGCTTATTTTTCACCATAAAAATGCCAGATCTGTGGCTAGGTATTGAAAGGGAAACTCCTCTGTGATACTTGCTTTTCTGACTACAAATCTGACCCTGAAGCTTTAGCACAAGCTAGCAGAACAAGTTGGATACAGGACAGCAGCAACCCAGTGCAACTTCAAATTCTCTCTTCTTACAGTATCTGTTGATATCTTGATTGTGGCTCCTATCCTGCTCTTTATGGTTGTTGTTTGGGGACAATTAATAGGAATTTAATTAAATGTCCTAAATGATGACACAGGAAGTCAGATGCAGAGATGTGGTTCTTTACAGTGAGGGTGGTGAGGCACAGGAGCAGGTTGCCCAGGGAGGTTGTGGCTGCTCCCTCCCTGGGGGTGTTCGGGGCAGGGTTGGATGAGGCCTTGAGTGACCTGTACTGGTGGGAGGTGTCCCTGCCTATGGCAGGGGGTTGGACCTAGATGATCCTTGAGGTCCCTTCCAACCTTACCATTCTATGATTCTATGTTAGCTAACTACATAAGCCTACATATGTTAACTCCACAGCATACAGAGGCAGCTCTAGGAAACAGGCAACAAAGTTGAAAAAGAATGGCACATTTCTCTCCAGAACCTCAAATAATTCAGTTCTTAACCCGGGCTTGGCATTGGCATTTTCCATGACCTATGCTATCAGAAATTAGTTTGGTTGGTAGCAATTAATGACCAGACACAAAAGAAACAGAGAAGGTGTTAATCAACTACTCTTAATTCACTGAACACCATGTGCAAACCAGGCTGCTGATGTTCAAATCAAGAGGACCCTCATTTAGCAAAAGGGTCTGCTGTTCTTTTTGCACTTGACAGACCTTTTCAGTGTCAGGGAGAATTATCTATGTGTACTGATTGGGGAGCATCTTCCACACTGATGAACACAGACTTCCATGGACAGCTGTGATAAAGTGATGCTGCCTAGGGGATCTGCCTCATTAAGGAGGGAAAGGGACAACAAGAGCAGCTCTGAAATAATAAAATCATTAACAAGAGCACCTTACTGAGCTTATTAGGTAGGAAACAGACCAACATTACTATTGCTCAACACTTAATTACTATTTGAAGGCCAGATGGAAATGAGAGCATTTCGATGAGAATCCTTTTTAAACTCAAAAAGAGAAATATCAAACTGATTCACTGATTTGGCATGTGGCCTAACACAGATGTTTTAAGAAATGGTCAGACCCTACCAGATAATTAGATGCCCAAGTTTTGACTTCACCTCCTACTGCAGACATCCTCATTGCAATTGATCAAATTTAAGGTTATAGACGCAAGAGATCACATTTTTTCCTTTTATACCAAGTGAAAACTGCTGCAACTCAGCTACTTATCCCCCTTCCCAGGTAGGTAGAAGCTGAGCATAGAAGATAAACATGACTTGCACATTTTCCTTTCCAGATGTGCTGTGGAACACACTACCTCAAATCAAGACAAGCTGCAAAACAACATTAGGAAAGAAAGGGCCAAGAAGATCTTTTCTTCCTCCTCTTCCACACCAAGTGACAATGCTCTTGTCACAAGTCCAAACCCAACAGCAGAAGCTGTAGGTGAACCATGAAGCACATCTCCTTGGAAACACCAGGGATACATGTCATCCAGCAGCACATCTGAGAAAAGCAGCAACTCTGGTTATTCCACACCTCTTGGAGCTGAAGGCTCAGGAAGAACGAAGGAAAGCTAAGTCTGTATCAAACTGCAAATGTTTGGAAGCACCTGCTTGAGAATTCCCTGCTACAATTAAGGGAAACGAAGGTGCACTTGGTAAGATGAGTCCTTTTCCCTACTTCTGGAAAACTAATGAGAAAACCTAAGCGCTGAAGAGAGGCAGCACAATGACACCTGCACAAAACAAATGCAGAGCTCATTTGATTGTAAGCTTTGGTTAAGTGGCTTGTGTTGAAATGCTACCTGGCATTCCAAGTGCAACCCCACTTAATCGTATCTATTGAAAACCACATAATAAATAAGATTAAATATGCAGCATGCCATCCTAATTGCAGAGGTTGTCTCATTTACTAGAAGTCATTTATTTATTCAAATGACTTGAACTACGTGATTCAATCTGAATCATGGGAACGAGTTCCTGATTTGTGCAAGCAGCCTCACGCTGCTTTGCTAAAGGCATTGTTGAAATAACTGACCCGACTGCTAGAACAAGCTTCCTCCTTGAACTCTGCCTCCTTCCTCCAGCTTGCCTCCCAAGTGAGCTTCAGAAAGCACAACTGTTTCTACAAAAGAGGCTTACTACCTCAGACACCAGTCAAATCCACCTACCAGATCTAAATGTGGAGGGGGCGAATACGTACCCCCAGCCAGACGTAGCTATGATCTTTTCGGTTTGGTTTTGCTGGTGGTGGTTTGCTGGGTGAGTTAGACCTTGCAAACCTGAAAACTGTCATCGCAGCTGTGCTGTGGCCATGCAGAAGGCATCGCTTAAGAAGTAATTCAGACTTTACATCTGTTTACCCCCAGCCTTGACTTGCTGCTACCGTCTCACGCCGCTGTTATTTCAGGAAGCGCCAGGGCTGCTCCTGGGGCGGCGGAACACGGGGCCAGGCACGCCGAGCCCTACCGCAGGCAGAGAGGGGAATGAGCACCCTACAATCACAAGAAGCCAAGCCAGGCACATGCCACCAGAGGTAACCTCATCCCAAGCTGCTACCGGCCTCCATCCATCATGAGGTACATCCTCAGGGAAGGACACGAAGGAAGGCCTTCAGGAAAGAGGAAAACCAATGCTCTGTGTGAGACAAGGTTTCAAAGCTGGTGAATAAGGCCCTGAGTAGGAGGTTAGCTACCTTCAACTGCAGGCTGTGTTTATCACTGGCTTGGGGATGCGGCGAGGGGCCAAATTCCTGGCAGGCAACTTCACCAGTGGCCAGCTGCGTAGCTTCAAGCAACCATTCAAAGCTGCTGTGGCTCCCCATAGGTAAAAGAATACTTCTGCCTACCTAGGAGATGTGCTGCTCAAACTCACAATGCCCCAGTGCCAAGAGCAGCTGCTTTCCAGGGCTCTTATGGTTATCTTCATGTTTACTGCTGGATCTGGTGACGGGAAGGCAGGGATTATGCCACTGTGTTCTGACTACCAAACACACACAAGACTGTTCCCACAAACTGATAATTTTCTTCTCATAAAAGCCAGAGCTAAAATACTACTACCCTGTCAGCAAGACAGCTGGTTTATATCCTCTCCTCCTTCCTTCCACATCTTCCCTGCAAAACATCCTGCCTGACATGGTCCCAGCCAACTCACCCAGGCCCACTGGCCCCCACACCCCACCAGGAGCCATCTACCCTGGCAGAATGGACCTGGCAAAATCATCCATGCTGGTATTTTTATTTAAATTATTATTTCCCCCTGTTTGGGATGGAAGGGGCTGGCAAACCCATCACTTTTCCAGGCAGCTAGAGGGTACATCCAGGGAAGTTACTCACCCTTCATGGGAGACCTTTGCAAGGTAAAAAACAGCGTGCTAACTGCTAGATGCAGGAGGAGGTTTTTAACCCACACAGAGCACAGTTGTGCCTTAGGGCATTGCTACTGCTCAGCAGCTTTCACCCCTCCTGCCCAAAGTCCCAGCCCACCTGCTTCTGCACCTCCAAGCCAGGAAGGTCACAAGCCTCCAGCTCCCCCTCCAGCTAGAGGTTAGCAAGGTATGGTGAAGGCACCAAGCAGAGAGAGGCCACAGAGGTAATGGATACTAAGTTTCTCTTAAATATTTATTTATTATATTCAATTATTTTAATTCTAATTTTCTTTCATGTTATGAAAATGGAAAAATGCTCCCACGAACATCTGAGACTGCATTTATCTCTATGTGCCAGGAGAGGTTTAGGTTGGATATTAGGAAAAATATCTTTCCTGAAAGAGTGGTCAGGCTGCCCAGGATGGTGGTGCAGTCACTGTCCCTGCAGGTGTTCAAGAATCATAGAATGGTAAGGTTGGAAGGAGACCTCAAGGATCATCCAGTTCCAACCCCCTGCCATAGGCAGGGACACCTCCCACTAGCACAGGTCACTCAAGGCCTCATCCAACCTGGCCTTGAACACCCCCAGGGAGGGAGCAGCCACAACCTCCCTGGGCAACCTGTTGCAGTGCCTCACCACCCTCACTGTAAAGAACTTCCTCCTAACATCTAGTTTAAAGAAGTGTGTGGACATGACACTTGGGGACATGGTTTAAGGGCCATGGTGGTCTTAGGTTGACGACTGGACCAAATGATCTTAAAGGTCTTTTCCAACCTTAATGATTCTATGATTCTCTACTTAACATTCACCCAGACTGGAGCAGAGCTCTTTATGTACATATAAACAGTGGTTTGCTCTACTCTCAAAAACCTGAAGTTTTCTGGGAGGAGTGGGGGGGGAAGAGCTGAAGTTAGTTCATTATTTTGAGCCAAACTCTGCAAACACATCTTGGCCAAAAAACCTGAGTGGGAGGGAGGCGTAAGAAAATCAACTGGTGTTCTGGTACTTTTAAAATAAACCTACAAATTTTCATTTCAAACAGCATTTCATTTTCCTTCTCAGACAACTTAAAAAGAAAAGAAAAGGTCTCGGGTTAAATTTAATCTCCCAGATTATCATGAAACAGGTTTGGGTTTGGTTTTTATTCTGTTGTTGGGTTGTATTTTTGGTTTTGTTGTATTTTTTTCCCCCCCTTCACTTCACTAGAACCACTCTGATATATTTGCTTCAGTTTGACTGGAAGTTAGTTTGACTGGAAGTTACTCTTCCCCCCCCTCCCCTCCCCAGGGTTTGTTGTTTTGATTGTTGGTTGTGGGTTTTTTCCCTCTTCAACCACTGAAACAAACAAAACCCACCCATGGGTTTGATGCATTTTCCTAGTAGGACATGCATGTGAACACGTAGATGTCTGCTTTCATGTAGGCAGATGTGTTGGGCAGGAGAAGGCACGTTGGCAGGAGGAGGAACCTTGCATCTGCCTTGCATGGATGTGTCAACAGGCAAAACCCACTCTGCATTAAATCTTCGAGCTGAAAGCTCACACACCTTTACAAGGCTGCATAAATCCAGTGCTGCTCTCTCCCAGCAACGGCTTCTGCTCTTAAAAACAGCACCAAACCAAACCCCACCACTTTTTAGATGTGCAGTGTGGTAGCACATGTAGTTCTGAGCAAAATGGACAACCCACACACGGCCTCATCTTTTCACTCTGGTCATCAGAGAGTTCTGCTGTTCAAATACAGGCTCACAAGCAAGTTTCTTGCTCTTCCCTGTGAGCAGCCCTTAAGAACATTATTAAGCAGGGAGAGCACAAGACCCAAACCTACACATCCTCCCTATAAGACAAACTATGGAGGCATGACATAGCTCTCAATAAATAATCTCACTTCAGCGGAAACAGATATTTACTTTGGTATAACTTCTCTGCACAGAGGAGTCCATCTTTTTCTTTTTCTTTTTTTTTTTTTTTTCCCCCCAGGAATGGTTTCTGCTTCCCATATTCATGCCAAATGTTCTGTAACTATTTTTGAAGGGGAAAAAAAAAAATATAAAAAATATGCTATTACTCAATATTTTTAAGTCAGCAGAATTCAGCCCTAAAAAAAGAAGCATTACAGTCCCACTTGCTGTAGTTGGAAGCCAAGTAAGTAACATATCAAAAGCCAGAATGGGTAGAAGTGATGCTAGATCTTGTACTGCACCTACACTAATAAAGCATTTCTGGAAGTGAAGTGGCACAGGAGAAGGTCAACTCAGTACATATTTAACAGGGTCAGCATGTACTGTATCCAGCTGAACGATGGCTTGTCAAGAGTCCACAGCAGTGGATTCCTACCATTAACTCCTGGCAAAAAAAGTTCACCCAAACACTTCTGACCCACACCTACAGAGCACTGCTAAACCCATACTGCTGGCTCTGTGTCCTCATGTACATCACAAGGTCTCCAAAGCCAGCAGGTACGAACAGCACTGGACCTCAGGAACAGAGGACTTCTGAGTGACATCCCACAGAGCTTCCCTGCCACCCTCATTAAGCAGACCCAGGGACAACAAGGCAAGAGTGCATTCCAGAGGTGAGGACCCATCTGCTAATCTCTCATCACTATTCCTGCTATCCTGGCTGTGCTGGTTTGAGGCTAATTGGAATATTTTAATGGAGAAAATTATATTATAGGATGAGAAAGGAAAACAATGGTGATGTCCACTTATAGGCTTGCTGAGATGGATAAGACTAGAACACAAAACATAGGTAAGTCAGTTGTCTCTCGGGCGCTCTAGCTTCTGGCTTTTCTCCTCTCTGCTGAGTAACCTCACTAACCACTGTTCTTCTAACCTCCCCTGGCCGATCCTCCAAACTCACCTTGTGTGTAAGGCAAACCTTGGGGTAAGGTATAGGGGTGGGGAGAAGGTGGAAGGGTGGTTGGGAGCCCCTCCTGGGGTCTCTGATTTCTGGGAGGGGTGTTGTGTTTCTGTATTACCTTTACCTTGTCTATTTCTGTAAATATTCCTGTATATTGTGTATATCTCTGCTTGTACATTGTGCTGAGATGTAAATAGAGCTTCAGTCCTTAACTTCCAGCCGGCTGAGTCTAATCTGGGTGATTTTACAAAGTCTGTGGGGGGGGCCAGGGAACCCCCAAACCATCACACTGGCACAGGCCTCAGCACCACACAGTTCCCAGTCATTGCCCCCATCACAGGCACTGGCTGAAGCACCTGATTAGGACCCACAAGTGGCAAACTGTGCACTAACTTCTCCGACTGCACTTACGGCAAGAGGTATTGCTTAAGCTCACCTTAAGGTGAGAGGAAGGCAGGTGACAACCCTTGTCACGAGCAACAGCTGCTGCTTGAGCATTCATCAGAGGCCACACACCTACAGCTCCTCCAGAGTAAAAATGAGAAATGAAAAGCATGAACCTGCCTTTCACTGAGGAGCAAATAAGCACTCTGCCACCTTCCCTCACCACTTCCCTTTCTCCTAAAAGCAGAAAAATCCCAGCTGGGTTGAGTGTGGTTCCTGTGCCAGCAGAGCCACTGCCAACAGAACTGCACTTCCCCCTAACAGATCAGAGAATCATTAAGGTTGGAAAAGACCTCTAAGATCATCAAGTCCAACCACCAACATCACGCCCAAGGAGGTGCTCGAGGACAGCAGTAGGGCAGAATGGGGTTTTGAGAAATTCTCATCTAGAAGATACTTATTGAAATCCACACTCTTCCAAAAGGGCAATCACTCTAGCTAGCAGGTCATCTTTTTACAAAATTAGACCTCACCCCCATTTTGACATGTCTGAATTATAAAGGTTTGTCAGCCAGGTCACCCCAGCAAGTGCTCTTAATGTAGAGCAGCCAGAGGATGTTTTTGTGGGTACAGCCAGTCCTGGCTACCTCAATTAAAATTCCACAAGTCAAAGCATTTCTCCAACAGTACAACCACATTTGCATTACACAAGGAGGAACGCAGGAGGTTTCGCTTGAACTTAAGGAGAAACTTCTCTGTTTTGAGGGTGATGGAGCACTGCCATAGGCTGCCCAGAGGTTGTGAAGTCTCCTCTGGAGACATTCAAAACCCACCTGGACTGGTTCCTGTGCAATCTGATCTAGGTGTACCTGCGTTAGCAGGGAGGTTGGTCTAGATGATCTGCAGAGGTCCCTTCCAACCCCTAAAGTTTTATGATTATACAAGTCCCTTTGCAATACAAGCCTAATGTGACATTTGACACCAGTTCTGCCACCTGTACATGTTCATTCTTATAAAGACAACATACTGACTACTGGTTTTGAATGCATATTAGTTCTTTCCGAGATACTCCACTTACAGATGCACCCTCTGATGCAGACACCCTGCCAAAACTTGGACTACTGCAGGAGTTTCCAGCAATATCCACGGTTTCTATGCAAAACCATTCCATGAAGGTACAGTCACCCCTTCTAAATTAAGTAAACCTTTCACTGGGCTTGCTTCCGAAGAGCTGTTAAGCAAAGGCAGTTTGTGCTCAAGGAAGATAAGGACACCTTCTGAAGGAACTGGTTTGGCTAGTCAGCTATCTTGCTGCTAAAGCTAGCATATCCCAGCGGTTTCAGTGATACATGGTGGATACCCAAATGCAAAAGTCAGCCCTGAGGACCATAATGGCATCCTGCGACACTCCCTGTGAAAGTCTCTCTCTATAAATTAACAAATAAATTACAACGGACTACTCTTGATTGTAAAGTCTCCAGGGCACTGATCTTGATTTTTCGCTTATCTGCCTATCTCTTCATATACTCCTGATGCAAAAAATAGCACATTTGTAGTTGGTGTCCCTTCAGCGGGTACTCTGCTGACCACACACAGGCTGTGCTGAGAGGACAATCTCTTTTGTCGCATTCTGCACACAGCCACTGTAATCTGCAGACTGCCTGACTTAAGGACTGATGGCACTTTGCCTTCCCTGCCTCTCAGAAATTGCCCTGAACCATGCGGGTTGCTTTTTGGCCTCAATAGTCCACACACTAAGGCGCTGGAATAAGAGCAGGTCTACACTCAAGACTGCTGCTTGTTAATGATATTTTATTATCTCACCAAATTGGACTGTATCAATACCTACATTTCCCTATATCTGCACTTGCTACCAAGGTTGCAGATTTATTTTAGTTTCCAAACTCACAAAAGTTCAATCATTTACCAAGGAGAAAAAAAAAAACCCAACAAAATAAATGGGTGCAAGGACAAGATGTTAGATAAGAAACAAACACCTACATACACACACGTTCCCTTCTGTCTCTACACAGAAAACTCCACTTCCACCTGTTATAACACAGGAACAGGAATGGCAGGACCACGTACCAGTAACGCCAGCTCTGTAACAGGAGTGAGGGACTCCACGCAGGCAGGGCACACTCCCCATTCCTCAAGCAAGCACAGTGTGGGCATCTGGCTGCTCTTGGGAGTTTCCTATGCTCAATTCCAGGGCAGGCACATTTCACAGGGATTTCCTTTGAGATCTCTGCTCCCGTGGAGCAGCAGCCAGGTTACACTGGAGGGCCTCTGAAAAGGCACTGGATGCCTGCACGTAACCGGATCAAACCCTACACAACCCACAAAGATTAGTCTACTTGTATACATCTGTTGCCAGCAAACATGGAGTAACACACAGTGCAGAAACTACACAGCAACGTAAAGGGCAGCAATACATAACAGCAGTGCACACGCAGCCCACACGTAAACACCACACAGGATAGTTCCACCAGGGGAGGGTTAGGCAGGGTATTAGCAGAAATTCCTTCACCGAAAGGGCTCTCAAACGCTGGGACAGGCTCCCCAGGGAGGTGGTTGAATCCCCATCCCCGGAGGTGTTTGAAAGAGGCAGAGATGCGGCGCTGAGGGACATGGTTTAGCACCAGCCTTGATAGAGGCAGATAATAGTTCAACTCGATCTTAAAGGCTTTTCCAATCAAAAGGATTCTGTGATCCTTTAGATGAATCTTTTTTTATTTCACGTGGAAATACTTCAACATCCTTAAGTAACTTAGTTTTCCTGTTTTTCGGAAAGCAGTGTAAGACATCGGGTACAGAAGGCCACACTACAGCCAATTTCTCTACAGAGCTGCCCAAGCCACCGGCGCGCATGCTACCGGCGTGGAGCAGCATATCAAAACTAGATACAAACCCAACGTACAGCAACATAAAACCAGTTTGCTTAGCTGTAGCACTGTCACCACATGCGCACCAAAAGGACACGGGTCAGATGCATCCCATGTTACAAGTATTTGTTTCAGGTACCACCGCGCAGGCTGGCCAGGGGACATCAAATCTGGATTTATTCTGCTGTGGTTAATGTGGGTCAACATCAGGGCAGGTAGATTGAGATAGAGGCAGGTACTACTCCCTGTGAGCATAGCTCAGCTTCCAGCAGCACCGTTTGGTTCTGAAATATGCACAGTTTGGGGGTTTGGTATCATAATCCCAGTGTCACGACTAAACCAGTTTTCCCTCATCCATATTCAAAGAAGTAGTTCCACGATTTGGGGAAAAGATACAATTGTATTTGAATTCCCATTCAAGCACCACTTTGACCAGATTCTACAAGTTGATTCTGAATCTCTTCTAGCAAAATTAACATTTGCCCAGGTCTTCTTTTTCTGTTGTTTGTTCGTTCCTCCCCCCCACCCTCCCAAGACATCTCCTCTTTTTAATAATGGAATGAACGGGGTCGAAGTTTTTTTAAGTGTGGTTTTATATGTGATTTGAACTTCTAAAATCCACAGGATTTGGCCTTAAAACTCAGGAGTGTTGGATGTATTTATTCTAGTACATTTACCTCCAGAATTACTCAGAATTCTGACGCTAGGTCCTATCATCTGACCAAGGAGGCATGTCTTCCACATAACACCAATTTTCTATTACTTGTTTGACCTGTTGCTTCAAACCAGAAACTTCCCAATTCTCAAATGCTGCTTCATTTTGCAACTCTGTTTGATTTTCTTGCTTACCCTTAAAGTGTGAAATTACTAAGAAAACCAATCTATTAATGTTCCTCCAGAAACTGTTCTGCCTTCATTCCCCTCTGCTCAGAGCCTCTAGCTCTCCTCGGAACAGTTACTTGCTGACAGAACACACTGAGAATAATCTCCATCGGGTTTGTCACTTAGCTGTTGATTATGCAGTAATCCTCAAATAACCAGCATCCTCCTAAGTCTATGAGGCACAGGATTAAACACTACAAACAAGCTATTTCTCCTCACACTTCATATATTCTATGAGGCATGTGCACCTGAGACTGCATCTCAATAGGTTTCTACCCAAAGCAATGCTGATGGAGTTACCTCACTTAGCATTCTGCAAAGGTGAAGGGGGAAAAAAAATACAGAAAACAAACCAGGAAATTAAAAACAAACCAGAAAGAAAACCAGGGAAGCGAAAAAATAATAATAAAATCAAAGAAATCCGAGAAAGAGAGAAGAAAAAAAAAAAAAAAGAGAGAGAGAGAGAAGAAAAAATGTAAATTAAAAAAATCAGAAAGAAAACCGGTAAAGAAAAGTTGCCTGTGTTACACGAACAACAGGTAGAGACTTGATTTCTGGAACCAGAGAATCTCTCCACTTTTTAAAGGTTGTGCAACTAGTTTTTTTGGATGGGGTGTTTCTGCCTTTCAAGGTGGCTTTACTGTCCACAGTCACGAAAGAATAACTCAAATTGCTTTAAGCAATGCCTCAGCCCTTCTGAAACCTATCAAGTCTCTTCTCCCATTTTTTTCTTGAAAAAGCATGAAAGAAACCACCCAAATCTGCATTTTCTTTCCCCTGTCTGGCAGATTTCCAAGATAAAGAGGACTACTCTGTCTGGAACAGCAGCAGGGGCCTGTTCTCCAAACTTACAAAAAGACAGCACCACACACAGAGAAAACAGGATGAATCCACCGGCCAGAAAAATTTTCTCACTATTTGAAACCATTTTCTCAGAAAAAAAAATTAAAAAAAAAAAAAAAAGTAAGTAACCAAAACACAAAACAACCCCCAAGCTCCGTTCCCACGCACTGCCGGGACGGCTCCTTCAAACCGGGATGGCCGCGGATACATCGCTCCTCTTTTTATATACATATATACACACGTCTATATACACATATATATGCATCTAGTTTTAGTTTAAGAGGACAAGAGGAGGTGGCCGGGCAAGGCTCGGCCGCAGGAGTACCGGGAGCGGAGCGGTGAGAGATGCGGCGGGACCCAGCCGGGGCACAGCGCTCTGCGGGGAGCACCGGGGCAAGGAGGGGAAGAGTGGGAAAGAACGGGGGAGGAAAAAGCCAAAAACCCCATGAAAGGAGAGCAGCAAGAGCGATGAGATGTGCCAAGGCTTATTCCCTTTTATTTCCTCCACCCCCACAAAAGAAAATAAGCCGGGAATCAGGAAGTCGGAGCTGCGTGATCGCTGCTATAGGTTTAGGGGTTCCCCCCCCCGCTTTCTCCTCACTCTCTCTGTTGTATTTTGGGGGTTTTCTTAAAGCGAGTAGTCAGGACTTTTCCTCCGCCGCTCCCCATCAGCAGCCGCGGCCCCGGCTGCCGCTGTCCCGCGGGGCGCAGCCGGCAAAGCAGTGGCGGCGGCGGGACCCCCCTGCCTCTTCCCCGCAGGCCGACCCGGCGCTATCCCCGCTACCCAGCCCCTCTCTTTACCTTTCTTTTCCTCCACGGCGGAGCAGAAAGCAACGCTTCCCAGCAGCAGCACCAGGACAGCGGCGAGGGGGCTACGGCCGCCCATGCTGCGGGCTGCCGCTGCCTCGGAGAGGTGTGGGCGGCGGTGGTGGTAGGGTCGGGATGGACGAGCGGAGGTTTCCGCGGAGCCCGCTCTGCTCTGTCCTGCTCAGCTCGGCTCGGCTCTCCTTCCCGGCGGCCGCGATCAGCTCCTCTCCGCCGCGCTACCCTGCGCGGCCCCGCGCAGCATACTGGAGGGCGGCCGTCGAGGCTTGCGCGCACACGTGTGTGCCCTGTTGCGGGCGGGCTGCCGCTGCTGTTGCCTTCCTCCTCTTCCTCCCGCTTCTGCTTCTCCTGCTGCAGGCGGCTGCTCGGGGTCTTTTTGCGAAGCGGCTGGAGCCAGCTGCGGGACGGGACGCGCCCGGCTACGGAGCGCAGGGGCTCCCTCTGGGGACGCCGAGGAGGAGGAGGAGGATGGGGCGGGAGCAAGGAGAAGGAGGAGGAGAAGGAGGTGTTACCGGCCAGTGCCTTCCCCGCCCAGGTGGGGAAAGGAAGGGCGCACCCGCCACCTGTCCTGGGAAGAGGTGTGAGTGCGAGGTGAGGGTTTTAGCTGACCCTGTTTCCTCGGGAGGAGGAGAAGGCTGTGGGGTTGTCTTGCTTCCCTCTGGTTTCTGCCCCGCAGCTGCCCAGCGTATTTACGTTGCCGCTCGCAAAAAAGCGGCGTGGCCCCGGCACTAGCCCTCCTTCCCCCGGCCCCGCCAGCCCAAAGGGAAAAGCGGCTGGGCAGCAGCGCGGATTGCTTCCCTGAGGCGTTTTGGAGAAGAAGCCCTGTCCTGTCCTGTCCTGTCCTGTCCTGTCGTCCCCCCGCCCCGGCTCTCTGCAGCCTCCGCGGGGGGCTGAGAGGACAGGGAAGGGCTGATGGAAGTAGAGACGGAATCGTTTCGTTTGGAAAAGACCTTTAGGATCATCAAGTCCAGCCTTTCTCCAACTCTGCCAAGGCTGATGATAAACCACGTCTCTCAGCACCACATATCTGCCTCTTTTAAACGCCTTCAGGGATGACAATTCAACCACCCCCCTGGGCTGCCTGTTTTTGAGAACCTTTTCAGTTTCTTCTGATATCCAGCCTAAACTTCCCATGGTTGCCCTCAAGCAACAGTAAAGTGACTCCAGAGGTTAAATTCCCTCCTTCAGAGGTACATCACCAGGATTCTGGTCCTTGTTTCTGTTCCCCCAATATCAGTGGAGTCCACCTGGCATCTCTGTAAATAGTCCCGTTTTTGTTTAGGTCATTTTACACCCAAAGCTTGCAAGGCCAAGGTGTCCATGTGTACCAACATTGTTCCCATGTATGGAACATCCACACAAGGATAACAAGAGCTGTGCATGCTGCTTCTGTTCCCCTGCCCCAGGAGGGAGAGCTTCTTGCTCTGTGTAGTGAGTTACTTACTGAACGTGCAGTAATACAAGACTTTGTGATGTGTTCCAGGGACATCCACTGACATTAAACAAAAGAGTACAGGAATGGTGCTCCTTTCACCCTCAACACCTTTCTCCCCTAAGAGGCAAAATCAAGCAATTCAGTCAAATATGCTTATGGCTCTCTTTTTTCAACAGGCTGCTCTGGGAAGTAGGAGGAAGCATCATCTTTTATCACTCAGGCACATTAATAGGACACAGAAGTGTCACTTGTCTGGGCTGGGATCTCTCCAAGTAAACCATGACTCAATACTCACACTTGTTAAAGGCTGCTGGTAATTTTTTTTTCCATAATGCTCTTGTAAAGACTTGGGTCACAAAGTCAATAGGATATGAAGCCTTAGAACTGTTATGATTAATTGGGAACTCTAGAACCAAAGTCTTGTGAGGTTTAGGAGATTACATCCTAAATGTCTGTGTCTATCACAGGGTGCTAGAGCACAATGGATTGCAAAACAGCCACTGAGTGTGTGTTGACTTTCCTCTGTGATGCATGTCCTCTGAGAGATGCGTAACTTTTCTCCTACCAGGCAACTTCCTCTGTATAATCTCTTTCTGATCTTTAACTAGCTACTGTCCTAACCAGTAAGAGAAACCCACCATCTCTCATGGCTAGAAAGACATTGAAGTGCTGAAGCAGGCCCAGAGAAGGGCAACAAAGCTGGTGAAGGGTCTGGAGAACAGGACTGGTGTGCAACAGCTGAGGGAACTGGGGTTGTTCACTGTGGAGAAGAGGAGGCTGAGGGGAGACCTCGTTCCTCTCTACAATTCCCAGAAAGGAGGTTGGAATGAGGTGGGGGTTGGTCTCTTCTCCCTAGTAACAAGAGATAGGATGAGAGGAAATGGCCTCAGGTTGCTCCAAGGGAGGCTTACATTGGATTTTAGAAGAAAATTCTTCACTGAAAAGGGTCTCAAAGTCTGGAACAGGCTCCCCAGGGAGGTGGTTGGATCCCCGTCCCTGCAGGTGTTTAAAAAGAAGAAGAGATGTGGTGGTGAGGGACATGTTTTGGCAGCAGATTTGGTAAAGTTAGATCATGACTGGACTCATCTTGAAGGTCTCTTCTAACCAAAATGATTTTATGATTCTATGACCCCATTTATTTATCCTAGTGCAAAACCCAATGCCTACTCACATGCCTTTAACCGTGGTCCCATTGCACCATGCCTGTAATCATCTATTGAGATGAAGTGGGTTACAAGTCAGCTTTTGTGCACTGTAGCTGACACTGTGGTCTGGTTATATTTTGTAAATAATGTGGAAGATGCCCTTTGAAGTAAATCTGGGTATTAGTAACATCCAAGGGACTCCAGTCCTGTGACTGGTTTTGTGTCTGTCACTGAGGGCAGTCTGGATTTACAATGCAATAGAAATTCTCTTTGCTTCAAAGATGCTCACAAAGTGAACAACTTCATGAACACTGTGGTTGTGATTCATTTTCATTTATTTGGCCCAACTGGAGGATCTTTAAAAAGAAGAGGCCCAGGAAGGAAAAATCAACTTCTAGGGAGATAAGCTTTGCAAACCATCCTCAGCACACGCTCAGGATGGCAGCTAGCATTGTGAGAAGGGAAGACAACTGAGAAATGGAGCTCAAAGCAGTTCTGTAGAGCAACACCAAATAAAAATGTGTGCCCTTAGGCACGTGTGCTGCGAATGGAGGTTTTAAATCTATGAAAAAGAAAGGATTCAAAGTGACAATTTAAAAACTAACTGAACATAGGTTAAAAAAATAAATAATTTAAAAAAAAAAAAAAAACAAGCCCATCTTTTGCATGTGAACCCCTGAGAGAAACTTGTCCAAGTCCTGCCCTAACATGCTGAAGAACAAATACTTGCCTAGCAGAATTTTTGTGCAATTGTGATTCCTGCTGTACTGAGCATGGACATTTCATCCTTGCTCCACCTCCCATCACGTACTGCTCTTACATAAATGCACATAAATCCAGGTATTTGATCCTGGATAAGATCCTCCTTCATTCCTGATGTGATGGGCAAGGGAAGATGGCATGGTGTCAGGAGGATGGGATCAGACTTTTTTCAGTGGTGCCCAGTGACAGGGCAAGGGATAACAGGCACAAACTTGAACATAAGAAGTTCCATGTAAACATGAGGAGGAACTTCTTTACTCTAAGGATGACAGATCACTGAAACAGGCTTCTCAGAGAGGGAGTGGCATCTCCTTCTCTGGAGACATCCAAAGCTCACCTGCATGTGTTCTTTCTCTAGGCAAATCTTCCTCAGCAGGGAAGTTGGACTCAATGATCTTTGGAGGTCCCTTCCAGCCTCTACTATTCTGATTCTGTGATGAGGCAAAGTCCTCTTTAAATGTACTTCCCCATCCTGCAGATGCCCACCAGAGGAGACTCTCATCTGCTGTGGGCAGTGCAGTGCTGCTGACGGGGCTGTGCAGCAAGCGGTGCTGAATTCCATCCTCCCACCTTCCTGAGCACAAACCTGTTACTTCTGTGGCATCTGTGCTCTGCTTGCCAAAGTCACAGGATCCACATGGAGGGCTGAGGCTGAGGTTTGAGATGGTTATTATTCCAGGCAGGACTTTTAGGCCTTTTGAACAATTCTTGCAACAGTTTGAGTTCAAAGATTGACACTTTCCCTGCACAGCTGGTCACATACCCAGCAAATGCCTTTGGCAGACCTCCTTTGAAGCCTAATGTAACTACATGAATTTTGCCAAGGGCATGCAATATTTGAGACAGTCCCTCACAATATCCTTTTCTCTAAGCTGGAGGGATGGATTTGCTACTGGAATGGGCTGCCCGGGGAGGTGGTGGAGTCACTGTCCCTGGAGGTGTTCAAGGCACGTTTGGACGTGGCAATTGGTGCCATGGTCTAGTCTTGAGGTCTGTGGTAATGGGTTGGATTTGATGATCTTTGAGGTCTCTTCCAACCTTGCTATACTGTGATACTGTGTGATACTGTGATGTGTGGGCTGTCCAGGGGATAAGGAATTGGTTGAATGATTGCATATGAAGACTAGTGCTCAATAGCTGGATGTCCAGATGGAGGCAGGGGACAAGTGGTGTCCCTCAGGGTTCTGTACTGGGACCAGTGCAGTTCAGTATCTTCATCAATGCTACAAACAGTGAGATTGAGGGTACCCTCAGCAAGCTTGCAGGTGACACCAAGCTGAGAGGTGTGGTTGACAAGACTGAAGGGTAGGATGCCATCCAGAGGGATCTGGACAGGCTGGAGAGGAGAATCTCATGTGGTTCAATAAAGCAAAGTACAAGGTCCTGCACCTAGGTCAGGGCAACTCTCAATATCAATACAGGCTGGGGGATGGGGAAATTGAGAGCAGCCCTGCAGAAAAGGACCTGGAAGTACTTGGGGATGAGAAGATGGACATGAGCCAACAATGCACATTTGCAGCCCAGAAGGCAAATCATGTCCTGGGGTGCATCAAAAGAAGTGTGGCCAGCAGGTTGAGAGAGAAGATTCTGCTACTCTGCTTCACTAAGATCTTGCTGGGAGTGCTGTGTCCAGCTCTGGGGCACCAGAAGGACATAGACCTGCTGGAGCAGGTCCAGAGGAGGGCCACNTGCTGGTTTGAGGCTAATTGGAATATTTTAATAAAAAAAATAGATTATAGGCTGTGAAAAGCAAACAGTGGTGATGTCTGCTTCACTCACAGGCTTCCTGAGATGTATAAAAGCAAGGACACAAATATAGATAAGGCAGAGAGTCTCTCTGTTGGAGCTGCTGTTGGAGCTGCTGTGTCTTCTGGCCTTCTGCTGGGTAACCCAACTAACCACTCTGCTTCTAACCCTCCCTGGCCCATCCTCCAAACTCACCTTGCACATAAGGCAGACCCTGGGGTAAGGTATAGGGGTGAGAAGAAGGTGGAAGGGTGGTTGGGAGCCCCTCCTGGGGACTCTGATTTCTGGGAGGGGGATTGTGTTTCTGTATTACCTTTCACTTGTATGTGTCTGTAACTCTTCATTTATATTGTGTCTATCTCTGCTTGTACATTGTGCTAAGCTGTAAACAGAGCTTCAGTCCTTAACTTCCAGCTGCCTGAGTCTAGTCTGGGGGATTTTTCACAGTGTAGGGGGGTGGGGAACTCCCAAACCATCACACCATGTAAGTTGGCAGTTCCTGCATACAAAGATACTCTGGGTTGCAGAACTGAACTATGATTACTCACCACTATTTGCCTGCAGTGCTGAGCTGATTACTTTGCCATACATGGAGAGAAGCAGCTATAAGGGGCTGAATGATTGATTTCTCTATCAGTAGAAAAAGCAGGATTCTCCTATCTCTTCCACCATCCTTCAAAACAGAAGAAAGGCTCAATTTTATTTTTATTTGAAAAGTAAAGAAATTCCTGCTGCTGTGTCCTTTCCTTGAAGGAAATAATTTTTAAAAAAAAAGTTTGTTTTCATTGCCCACCAAGAAGTGGGTCAGCATTTGCCCCTCCAAAACTATTCATCATCAGCTGCTGCTGGGTGGCAACACAGCTCTTCCTGGTGTGTTGCTCAAGTGATTTTAAAGGTCAGGCTTTTTACTGGAAGAGAAAAAAAAACCAAAGTAGAGCTGAATTAGAGGGGTTTTACAATCTGCCATGCTCAGATTTCATTTGCATGGTGTTTGAGGTGGTGAACGTTGTCGTTTGCATTGTAGTTTGTATTTGATGACTCCTCCCTGAGGTTTGAAAGCAAGGACCAAGGTAATAATTCCTGGAGCTTTATGGCACTTTGCATGTGGAAACCATTGCACAAACATTAACTAATTTATCTCCACAAATCTCCTGTAAAACAGGTTAGTAGCTATCGTTGCCATTTTATAGATGCAAAATAATTTGCCTTGGGCAGAGTGCTAGCGGCAGAGCTCAGGTTAGCACTCAGGAGCTGTTTAGTCTAAACCTTGTGTTTAAACTTCCCCTGATGAAAATGTATGGATTTGGGCACACTCAGATTCTCTCTCTCTTGCCACTGTTTGTTTGTATAACAGCACTCAGAAAAGACAAGGCCAACACAAGCACGGGTGCTGGAATTAAACCTTAAAGATAGTATATTTGCACAGCCAGTGTTTTAACACGTGGCCATGGTGTTCTCTCAGGAGGGTTCCTAC
>WBNM01031389.1:34946-45922 GCA_013399055.1 Ramphastos sulfuratus | reverse complement strand
CCCTCCTCTGGACCTGCTCTATCTTCATAGAATCTTAGAATGCCAGATTGGAAGGACCATCTGGTCCAACCTTTCTCTGCAAAAGCATAGTCTGGATGAGATGGCCCAGTACCCTGTCCAGCAGGATCTTACAAGTGCCCAGTGTTGGAGAATCCATCACTTCTCTGAGGAGATTATTCTAGTGGTAGATTTTTATAATTGCAAAGTTTTCTCCTTGTGTCCAATAATCTTATTCCTCCCCTGGTTTGGCATCATTTGGGACAGAGGCTGTAGCAGGGACCCAGCCCACCTGCAATTCCTTGTCAGATCTGAAAGGGATTTCAGGACCCTGCTTTTTTAACCTGATAGAAATAACTGGAAGTGGAATTTTGAGCGATGAGAGAGCTGAGAGATGAAGAGGAAACTCTGAAGCTGTTTTGTTTTGCTTGAATCTGAGCAAGTTTTCCAGGGCAATGTTAGTTTTACACCAGCCGAGGATCTGAAGTGTGTTTGCTGAGTTAATTCGGGGGCAAACAAGAGATAATTGAAACCAATGCTGCAGCTTAAATGCTACGTGAGAGAATGTAAGCACATGTGAAAGGGCAAACACCCAGCCAGAATAAAGGATGGTGGCTGTGTGTTCTGCTAAACACAGCCCCAGCTGGGATGCAAAAAGGGGAAATGTGTAAATAAAAGGGTGGAATTGCCTGATGTGACTGCTTTGAGCTGTGCACAAAGGCCGCTGTGGGAGGTGGATGGATGACCAGCACATGTGAGTTTCCCTCTACCTCTGCTATGTTTTCTCTTGCAAAATGTTTTGTGGAAAGAACAAAACCAGTCCATGACAAGTGAAGCTGTGATGGGGGTGTGTGGTCCTGCAGTTGGACAAATCTCTTTTAGAGCTCTTCTGCCTGATGTCATTTCCTCTCCCCTGGCCACGAGGGCCAGCCTGCCTTAACAGTGCTGGTCTCTTGTGCCTGCAGAACCAGCCCGAAGACCCCCAGCTACAAAGAATGTCCTTGGCCACCTCCTCTGCCCTGTTTATTTCCCAGCCTGAAAGAGGTGGCTCCATCTGATCTGTCTGAAGGCAGTGAAGCCTTCCAGATATTTGCTATGGCCATGTCCCTTGGGTGCAGATGAGCTCTCTTCACCTAAGATTAGTCTTTGGATTTGAATAAGCAGTGGGTCCTGCTGTGCCACCACACTGGAAGCAGCCTGGAGCAATGCTGAGTTATACCAGTCCGGCACTGCTCAGCCAAGCATGGAGCCCTGCTCTCTGCTTATGAAAAGAAAGTTACATTAGAAGGGCTTTTTACCCAGATACTTAATTAAAATAATATTGAAACAAGCAAGACACACTGTGTGCTAAGTGTATGGTCACAGCTTCCCACAGCTCATTTGCAAGAGTGCTCAATAATGGCTGTGGGTAATTATTTTTTAATCAGCCTGTGTAAAGAAGGACTGGCATGTTAACAAATGGTGCCTTTTCTTTTTTTTTTTTTTTTCATCTTACTCTGATGGAAAAGATCACAGGCTATGTGGTGTGAGCCAACAAGCATCCCCTGGCAAAGCAAAATCCTTCAGTTTGCAGTGGCTGGTTCTTGTGTTTGGAGATGCAAAGACGTGGCTGGCATTTGGGGATAGCTGGAGGCAGGCAGGAGCAGGCTGTGGATGTGGGACAGCCCTAAACCACCAAAGTGCTCAGGAATGAGGCTGTGCAAAGACAGGTGAAGGAGAGCTAGACAGAGGTGCCTTTGCAGCTGCTGGGCTCTGATCCTCCTTTCTGGTTGATGCCTGGCCAGGACTAATACTTCAGTCTGGAAGAATTGGGTCGGTTTCCTCATTAATTGGCTGAGATGTCACCAAAGCTCAGATGTGGTCTTGAGGGCAAGAGCAGCGTTGCCAGTCAGTGGTGAGTGCTGCCCCTTCTGAACATTTAGCCCTTCCTAATTGCCTGCTGTCCTGCTCCCTGGAAGCCTGGAATTATCCAGCAGCAGGGCAGCCCTGAACTGGTGCAATTAGACAATTTGCTCCCCTTTCAAAAGCTAAAGTGCTACGTGATTTTTTTCCCCTTCCAAATGGAAGAGGCATTGAGGGGACATGGGACTTCTCCAAAGTTTCTGCTTTTTCCCTTCTGCCTATCTTCCAGGACAAACCCAGCTAAGCCCTGAAGGGGGTTCAGTTCTGACTTTTTCTTCCCTAATCTGTCAGCCCTGCTTTGACTCTCAGACACTTGTGTTCCCCACAGTGTTTGGGTAACTTTCAACATTAAGAATTCTGCTTGTTCTAAAACCACACTGTGGGTGCCATAAAAATTAATGAGAGAGACTCTGCAAATCAATTTCCTGCTGTAAAATTTGCTTTCTGGAGAGCTGGGTGCTGTGGGCCTTTGGGCGTTATTTTAGGCAGGCAGTGTTACATATCCTTGGACAAAGGATGTGCTGTCTTGATCTTCTGCTAGGGAAAGATGTGCCTTGTTTACCTGCATACATTTTCTGCCTCCTTTACACGACAAGGCAAAGTTTACCAAGCCTTGTTCCAACTCTTCTGCCACTTGTTCCTGAAACCTCAGCCCCAGAGGCTGGAGAAAATTCAAAGATTTTTCCTCACTTGGGGAATCTGTTGTCATCACCCCAAGGGTGGCTCTGAAATCTTCCAGAGAAGATCTCAGTATCTCAGCAGCTGGCTTCATGTGGCCTTTGTGTTCCCATGAGACTGCGTGGGCTCATCTTTGTCTCTACCTTCTATCTGCTTGATTTAATTCATTAAGTTACAGAATCGCAACTGACACATTCCTCCCACAGTTGAGTTGTTTTTTTGTGGGGTGCAAAAAAATTACTTGTCATACCACCCAAGTGCAGTGACTGTAATTTTCCCATCCATGCAGATGTGCTTGGTGCCTCTGGCATTTCAATATTCACATTGCAACTGATATAGTTTTATATCAGCCTCTGTCTCCAACCTGCAGAGTGTTGCTCAGAGGGTGGAGGCTGGGAATGGAGATTTCCCATTCTTTTGGTGCATGTTTAGTTTATTTTCACTGATGTTGTTGCTAATTATTTTGTCTGGTTCTTTGGGTGCACTATGTTCTCATATTCTTCCTTCCTTGCCTCCAACACAAACTCAGGCATGGAGTATGACCACAGTAAGGAGCTGGCTTAAAGTGATGCTGAGGTCTAGCTGAAAGCTGTACCCACTGGGCATGACTTATGGGTCCCCTTTGGGGCCATCATACCTTGAGATGGGTTTGAATCCAACCTTACCACCCAGCAGATGATCTGTCTGTCCTGTCCCCTCCTTAATGTTCCACCTTCAAAATGAAACTCAGTCTGTTTCCACCCATTTTCTTTCCTCTGATCCAATATATCACACAGTTTGTGCGCTCATCTTTGAGGTGTCCAAGGGTCATGCTTATCACTGAGCTTTTCCCTTTCTGCTTTTCAAGAACAACTTGATTAAATGGGTCTCTGAACTGTACCCTTGCCCAGGCCCAGGAGACCTAGCCAGGGCTGCTGTTCTTGAAAATTGATTTTTCCCTCCTGCTCAATGCATTAAAACGCCTTCCCCTGCCAGAACTGTTCTGGGTGAGAGCACTTTGCTTTATTAACATGGGCATTGTTTGTTGGGGAATTGGAGAAGGGGGATTTCTAAGTGGATTTTATCCTTTGAAACAGTTCAGTGGTTCTGACTGCATGAGGTTTATTTTCCTGGAGAGGAGATGAGATGTCTTTGCTGGGGAACTGACCCATTAGGGCTCTGCTCAGTATGCTGGCAGTTGGTATTTAGAGGTTGCAGACTCGCTGATCCTGGCCATACTCACTCCATCTAAACCACAAGGAAAGGTATCCAGGCTGTCTCCTTCTGGAAATGGGTTTGTTTAGGTGTCCCTTAGCAATTCTCAACTGCATGGAAATAGAAAGCTGAGTCTTGACCCATTCCAGACTGAGTGTGCCAACAGACATGTATTGAGGGGTGTCTTGTGCTCACCTGGCTCGTGGGGGTGGCTGATGGAGGGGGAGCATCCTTGGCAAACCATAACCACACAGTCCTGGGCACACACAGGGATGTTGTGTGCATGTGCACAGCCCAAGATCCTTGCTTTAAAGACCACATGGGCAGAGAGCTCCTCAGTCAGCACTCAGGCTCTTAGCAATCTCATCTCCTCCTGTTGTCAGTGACTATTGCTGCAAATACCCACAACATGGATGTGACTTTAGCCAGACAGTTAAATCCTGTTTGTTTTCCCATGACTTCAGTCCCACCAACCTTGACCGTGTTAAAAAGTGTAATTGTTACACCTTTCCCCACCTCCCTCTACTCTTCTCTATAAGGAGATGATGAGCAGGGGGGAAGTAAATGCCTTGTTTGAAGTTAAAAAAGCAAGCTGATGTTGAAATAACTGCTGTCAGAGGAAGACACATTTTCCAAGTGCATTCTCTGTGCTCAGCGTGAGGCAGCGGCTGCCTGTGTTTCAGAGCATTATGGTACATTAGCCTCTGCACACAGTATTGCTTGCTTTGCTTAGTACTTTAATTTCCCAGTCTCTAGCAGGGGTAGATGGTGCTGAGGTGCCAGCAAGGGAGGAGAGAACGTTTCTCCCTCACCACACTGTGGGGATAGGAGCAGCAGGAGCATTGACCTCCAGGCAACTGGCCCGGCAGGGAGTGAAGCACAGCCAGACCACAATGAGGATGGCAATTTCTCCTAATTTTGCTGGAAAACTGATGAACCAGAGCCTCCAAACTTTGATAAAATATTTTCTTACCTACTCTGTCCTGAGCTCCNCCATTCTATGATTCTATATAATCTAAGAGCTGACTTGCTAACAGAGTGGTATGGTCAGTGTCTGGCTGTGGAGAATGATTTGGGTGAGCTATAAAGGGTGTTTTTTCCCTCTTTATGAGAGCAGGTCCCCCTCCCTGAGCCCCCTGTACACCCCAAGTGAAAACAAAGATAGGAAAATGTGGTTTCCAATCAGCTCCATCTTCCACTGCAGATGGGTTTGTTTGTGTTTTGTTTCAGTGTCTCCAGAAAATAAGGGCAATTTTTGGAGGAAAAAAAAAATTACTTTGTAACACAGGGAAAAAGAGAGAAAATGTTTTGACATTCACTCTCAAAATGCCCTCCTTTTGCCTTCACTAAGACTCCTTGCTGCATTTGACCTGAATTCTCAAACAGCTTCATCCCTACTGAAGGTCTGTTTTTCAACACAAACAGCCTTTTTGATTCACCAAAGAAGCATTGTCCAGCTCCACTCAAGAGACTGCCCTTAGGGTGTTCTCTGAGTATTCTTGAGGTGCCAGGACCCCACAGGGCCCACTGGCTTCCCCATCAGCCAGGGTATTTAAACTGAATTATTTGCAATTGTGCCTCTGCCCCTATCCCTGGGCCATGCTCTTGGCTGACAATGGCATCTGCCCCCCTTCATCGCCTAGAGAACCCCAGAAGATTAGACACTTTCTCCTCTGAGAAGCTATTTACATAAAACCTATTTGTATCCATTTGAGGCCAAGAACAGTTAAACTGAGTTCCTCTTATCTAATGAAGAATTAAGAGTGTCTCCCAAGCCCTGGTGAGCTCAGGAGGGAGCACACAACATCAGAGTGGGCGAATGGGGAGGAAATGTTGAATTCCTTAATGGCACTTTTTGATTTTCATAGGGGTTATGGTACTAGTACAGATTTGCAAGGGAATGTAGTCAGTGGGTTGCAGAGATGCTTGGGAAAAAAAAGTGTCTGCTTGCCTTTGCAAACATGGAAAGGAAATGTAAATCAAAGTAAACCAATCTTAAGGGCTGTAGACTTGATTTCTGATAACCAAATGAAACTAAAAGGAAAAAAAAATCTCTTCAGAGCCAAATGGTTTGGCATGAAAGAGCTGGGCAGCTCTGGCAGTCAGCTAAGCAGCTGCTGCTTTGTTGACCACTGCCTTGTGCTGAATGGGTTATGGCCCCAGTAAGCTGCTCTGGTCATTCCTTGTGAGCACCAGCTGTCTGGGGGCATAACTGTGGTCACCTAGCCTGACCCCTCAGTCTCATAGCCAGCACGGCTGTGGATCCTAGGCAAGATCCTGCTCTCTTGATAGCAAGGAGTTTGATCTAAACTGGTCCTACAGGAGAGGATGGCAGAAAGTGCACTCATCATGCCACCTGCCTTTAAACCTCTTCCTGTAGGGGTTCAGAGCATCATCTGGAAATGCCTCTCTCCCCTCTGACTGCAAGGAGGGCAGGACACCTCACAGAGACAGCGTGCAAAGTTTCAAGGCAACTGCCTTTCTCCCTGTTAGTAGCTTCTGTGTATCTCCAGAGAATGGCTGGGAAGGGGATGTAGGGTTCCCAGTGTTGAGGTGTAAGATCCATCCTGCAGCACAGCGCACAGCTCTCTCTGTGTACTGCTGCTGCCAGCTGCTGAGTGCTGGCTCAAAGCAACCACTGCAGGTGAAGAGATGAAGAAAAAGAGCAAGAAGATCATTGTGAATACGCAGCACATGGAGAAACACTTACTAACAAAGGGTGCTATTGATCTCATTTACTGCCTGCTCCCATCAGCTGGAATGGGGAAAGCAACTGCTCAGTCCCACTCATAAGAAATGTCTGCTCTGAATATTAGCTTCAGCTCATCCAGAAGAGTCTGACACTATACATAAATCACACTCAGAGAGTGATGAAACAACTTGTGTGCGTGCGGTCTTACTGTGGTGTTAGTATACAGCCCATAGGTGGGACTTTGGAGCAAATGTGCCAGGGCAAGTTTAGGCTGGAGGTGAGGAGAAAGTTCTTCACCAAGAGAGTCATTCGCTACTGGAATGGGCTGCCCGGGGAGGTGGTGGAGTCACCGTCCCTGGAGGTGTTCAAGGCACGTTTGGACGTGGCACTTGGTGCCATGGTCTAGTCTTGAGGTCTGTGGTGATGGGTTGGACTTGATGATCTTTGAGGTCTCTTCCAGCCTTGCTTATACTGTGATACTGTGAAATGCCTCAAGTTCAGACATGAAATTTCTTGTCTAACCTCACCATCATTCAAACCCAGAAGGGACAGCTCCGTACAGTCTTTATTTTTGGTAGGACTAAAATGTGGAGAGATGAAATGAAATCACATGGCCTTGCCAGACAGCTGACACTCAAAAATAAAATCTGTGTTTCCATGGGGAAAGGGGAGAATTTTTAGCCAGTATATTAAGGTCTGCAAATCTTAAGCCTCTGTTTCTCTTTCTTTACAAAGCCACGTAATTGCAGAGAGGATCTGGAGGAGCTGCAGCCACTTTAGATGAGTGATTTGTAAGTAGAAGCTAGTTTAAATGTCACTTTCTGGAATTGATGGTGAAGGAACAGGGTTTGATGGTTTCTAATGCAGTGTTTTCCAGGTATGTTCTATAACTTCTTTTTTTTATTTCCATATCTCCCGAGTGGTCCATAATGAGCAATTATAAAAGGCTAATCTCATTAAAAGGAAAATCTCCTCATTCATTTAATTCTTAAATCCCTTTCTGTTGGGAGGGGAGTATTTAAATGAGCTTCCTCCCATTATAAAGTTACTTCATGGTCTGTTTTTCATCACAGTTAAATCAGAACAGGGGCATGAGGTGCTTTTACTTTAATCTGTTTTTAATCTGATTTTCCTTAAATGAAGTTGGATCATTTCTGGTGCAGAGTCCTAGAAACCAGAGAGACAATGACTAACAAGAGGTCATTTATTCTGCTCTGTGGTCCCAACAGGGACTCTGAAGTTTCATTAATGATCATTGCAGTCATAAAGAAACCTGTTCATTTTACCCATTGGCCAATAAATGCTTTGGAGTAGTTAATGGAAGTCTTCTTTATTTAAAGATAAGATAGATGAGGTCCTTTGTAGAAGCAGGATCCTGAAGCTGGCATGAGGGAGGCTGTCAGCAGAGATGAAGGCCATCTGCACAGCATGGGGGACTGGAGAAGGGAACCCAGAGATGGTGTGGCATTTTGGTGTCCCTCAGAAGCCATGGCTGAAAATGGGGATGCTGGCAAAAAATGAAGGGGACAGCAGCATCCTGACATCACATAGGAGGCGTTCGCAGGCTGTGCATCCTCACAGCGCTTCGTTATCTGAGCTGCCAGCCTGTGTGACTCGATATGCTTCATTGTTTGGGCCAGTTCTGTCACCCAGCATTTCTTCTGCTCTCCTCCCATCCCTTATCAGCCTTCTCTGTGGGTGCCTTCTGGAGACAATGCTGTACCTTCATGCTCCCTCTTCTCCCCAGGGCAGGACCTGGCCTCTCTGTCTGCTTGCAGGGGAAGGCAGAGCTCAACAGGACAAAAATCAATCCTAATAATAAAGTAACAAACTGCTCCAGGAGAAAGAGAGTACCTGGAATTACTTTTAATTCAGAAGTCAGCTCAAGATAAGGTGCCAGCCCAAATGCCAATATGCTAATGTGTCTCCTTCAGCAATGTGCACCACCAGTATCTCTACCCAGCTTGTTCAACATTTGTGACAACCTGTCTCTCCTCAGCACCAGAGATACATATTTTGTTTAGAAATTAGAGTAAATCATGCCAATGTTTGAGGGTGAATGATTAAGCTAGGCCAGACCCTTTATGACATCATCTTTTGTATGCTCTCTCTCTCTTCCTGCCACTGCTGTCTTGCAGAGCTTACCATCACGGTGTCTTTGGATGTGACTCCACATTTTTGGCTTTGATCCTTGCCTTGCAGCCTGTCCACTCTCCAATTCTCCAAAATGAAATTTCCAGAGTTTGACCTGGAGGGATAGAAAGTGTTTTGCTAAGGAAAGGATAAAAAGAAAAGTTTGTTTAAAAAAAAAAAACAAACCAACAATTAAGAAAAGAAATTTCATCACAGTGGGGACATCGTTTGAAATGGTCCCAAGCAAAAGCTGAATTTGGGACATTGTCAGAAAATGGCCATCAAAAAACTGGGACCTTGATTAAAGCATCACAAATGGTTTCTGTGGCAATGAGCCAGAGCTGGGTGCTGGGTACAGCCATCCTCCCTTCTCAAGAAATCCAAATGCCTGGTGATGGGCAGGTCTCTACCCCTCCAGTACAGCAAGCCTTGCTCTCTTCAATTGTATGGGTTTTATTCAAAGCTTAAGCCTCTGTTCCTTCCAAGAACAGGGTTTCAGCCAGACTGCCTTTTCCTTTTCTGTATTATTTAACGTCTTAGTCTAGTCTTCCTTTCTGCAATGAGAGACAATCTGTGGATGCTCTGCTGTTGTCCCCTGCAGGAAGAGAGGAGAGTTGTGCAGAGGCCAGGTTCAATCGTTATCTTGTCTAGAAGCATTTGCAGACAGTCAATCCTGCCTCTCAACAAATGAAATATTTCCTCTCCATTTTATCTCCCTGGACTCCAGCAGCCCAGATTGCTAATTGGCAGCAACCTTTTCCCTCGGCAGAACAATCCTTTCTCATTCATGGATTGTTCTACTTAAATTCGGTCATGACAGAAGTGGAAATCCATTTTTACACCTCTTGCTTTATCTAGAAGAAAATCCTTTTCTGTTGAAATGAATCCTGAATTTTAAACCTGCAGACAGATCTCTTTCCCTTTATGGGCTTGATTAATTTAAGCTGGAAGTTTAGGTGGGCAGCTCTTGATTGCAGGACAAGGCTGGCTGTGGAGTTTTGTTCTCTAGGAATCGTTACACAGAGCATAATAAATAAGACCAAGATGAAATAAAACTGAGGAAATATGAAACATCATCAGGAGATCCTTCAGTCATATTTTCATTTTGGAACCAATAGGGAGCCATCATTATTGAAAGAGTAGCCTTAATCAAAAAACGACTTTGGTAAAATGGATCTTTCCTTTCTCTTTCTTCCACAGATCAACCCCCTGTATATTATCTGGAGTTCAAAATGCTGACATTAGTTAAAGAACAAAACCTTGGAAAATATGGTGGTTTTTTTTTTTCTTTTCCTCTGAAAATACTGATTTCAATGAAAAAAAAACCAAACCAAAAACCCAAAACCAAACCAAAAAACAAAAGCACACACACAGAAAAGGAAAAATTTCATTGAAAAGTGCAGAAAATATTCTGAGTGAAAATTACTCAATACTATAAAAGGTCTGACCAAACCTGCAAATGTCACTTCCAATTCTGAATGGAAAGGTATGATTTATTTGTGAGGAATGCTGCAGCCTTCTGAAGGAGCCTACTCTTTTAGAGCACTAATTGAGTTGCCTGACCCCTAGGAAACCATTCCTGCTTGGAAAAGCTGCTGAAACTCTCCAGGTTTGCCCAACCTAACTCCCATCAGGCAGCAGTGAGTGGACTCTATATTAACCCTTCTTCAGCTCTCTGAATCAAGATGAGTGTTATGTAGTGTAACCTATTTCTAAAACCCTCAGGGATGTGTGGAGGGAGGGATGGGGGGATGGATGTGGATGGATGAATGGACAGACACATGAATGCTGAATCCCTACAATCAGTATCTCTTCCTGGCCTGGCCAGTGGTGTTCCAGCTGGATGTTGTCACAGCAGCTATAGAGTCATAGAATCACAGAATCATAGAATGGTAAGGTTGGAAGGGACCTCAAAGATCATCTAGTTCCAACCCCCTGCCATAGGCAGGGACACCTCCCACTAGTACAGGTCACTCAAGGCCTCGTCCAATCTGGCCTTGAACCCCTCCAGGGAGGGAGCAGCCACAACCTCCCTGGGCAACCTGTGCCAGTGTCTCACCACCCTCACTGGAAAGAGCTTGCTCCTAGCATCCAGTTTCAATCTCCCCTCTGCCAGTTCAAACCCATTGCCCCTTGTCCTGTCATTGCAAGATCTTGTAAATAATCCCTCCCCAGCCTTCCTGTAGGCCCCCTTCAGATACTGGAAGGCTACTATAAGGTCTACTATAAGGGCAGGTCCTCATTTTTGATCATCAGGAATGCCAGAGATTGAAGCAAATATAGCCTTGCCTAGAAATCAGTGCCTAGATTGAACCTCAGTCCAAGCACCTTTGGCAGGATAAGGGCTACATCTAAGGAGAAATCTTTGCTCCTCTCCTGC
>WBNM01031389.1:0-34565 GCA_013399055.1 Ramphastos sulfuratus | reverse complement strand
CACCTGACAAGCCGGCAGGCACATTATCCCAAGCCATGGCAAGCACACAGTGATGGGACACAAGCCTCCCCGCCGCCTGATGCAGGATTCATCACCCACAATACCAGCACAAGGCCTTGCATACCAGGAATTATTAAAAAAAAAAAAAAAAAAAAGAAAAGAAAAAAAAAAGAAGAAAGAAAGAGGAAAAACAGAAAGAAAGAAACGGAGACAGAAAGAGACAGATTCCAATTTTCTCCCATAGTTTTGAGAGCCCATAGAGAACCGAGTGAAAGACACTATTTAGCCCCTTGGGCTCAATTGGCANAAGGTTGGAAGGGACCTCAAAGATCATCTAGTTCCAACCCCCTGCCATAGGCAGGGACACCTCCCACTAGTACAGGTCACTCAAGGCCTCGTCCAATCTGGCCTTGAACACCTCCAGGGAGGGAGCAGCCACAACCTCCCTGGGCAACCTGTGCCAGTGTCTCACCACCCTCACTGGAAAGAGCTTGCTCCTAGCATCCAGTTTCAATCTCCCCTCTGCCAGTTCAAACCCATTGCCCCTTGTCCTGTCATTGCAAGATCTTGTAAATAATCCCTCCCCAGCCTTCCTGTAGGCCCCCTTCAGATACTGGAAGGCTACTATAAGGTCTACTATAAGGGCAGGTCCTCATTTTTGATCATCAGGAATGCCAGAGATTGAAGCAAATATAGCCTTGCCTAGAAATCAGTGCCTAGATTGAACCTCAGTCCAAGCACCTTTGGCAGGATAAGGGCTACATCTAAGGAGAAATCTTTGCTCCTCTCCTGCTCAGTGTGCTAGGGACCACAAGTAAACCTGAGAGAATGTAAGAGATCCATTGGTGAGCCAGTGTTGAGGTAGCAGGACTAGGATGGCAGAGCTAATCCTGCCTGTCAGTTCTCCCTAATCCCAAGGCTGCAGAAACAGCTGGGGCTGCTGCTGCCACTCCTTTCTTCTGAGAGCAGCAGTGCTCACAAAAACATCTATTTTTTTAATAAAAGCTCAGCTTTCTGGCTGCTATTTTTGCTGTGCTGTCTGATCTGCTCCCATGGCATGATAATATTCCTGTTCTTTCCTTTACAGGATCTTCCCTGATAGGATGCTCAGCGCCTTTGCAAACCTCCGTAGCTACAATCTTGCCTTCTCCATCTGCTAGGGAGAGAAACTGAGGCTAGGGGGAGAGCTGTCACTCAGCCATGCTTACTCAGGAAAAGTAGGAGGCTTCAGGAGCCTGGCTCTGTGTTCAGAGCTTTACCAGCAAAGCTGTCCTTCCCCTCTGAACTGGGCCACTTGAGGTTGCCTCCACGGTTTATTATGTGCAGGATTTTCGTCAGACGTGCAAAGTAAATTAGTACGGTATTCACAGCCATAATCACCTACCAATGATCTCATACATGTGGCACAAAGGGAAAGGATCTGCATGGGATTCTGTTCTGCAAGTATAATCCGCCCATAGCCTCCTTGTTAATTAGCTCCTCTCAAGCATCCAATCTGTGGCAATTATAGCAATCAAAAATGCATTCNCTTTTTTTTGCTGATGCCAATGGAAAAGTGAATCTCTCTTATTTTTAATGTTGCCTGATTGAAAGCGAGCGCTGCTCCCGACACCGTGCTGAGGGACTGGGGTGGGATGAATGCCTGAGGTGATTGCTGTATTGTGTCATCCTCCTCGCTCTCAGAGGAGCACTTTGGCAGAGCAGCAGTGAGATTGCTTTGGGGGAATTGGGCAGCCCTGAGTAGAGCCTTGCTACAAAGATCTGCAGCTCCTTCTTCCTCCTGCTGCTTCTTAATCCAAGATCTCTGCAGTGTGTAAAAGTAGTTGCTGGGGGGGACCTCAGTTTGGACCCAGCCCCATGGGCACCTTTTGCTTACTCTGGAGTCAATAGCAATGTATTTCTTGTCGAACACCCTCTGATTTCCAATAGTACCTACTACCTTAGTAACCCTAGAGGTAAATTTGCACCTTAGCTTCCTGAACGGGCTTTTTACTTTGCTGTCCAAGTGTGCTGATGAAATGGCATCCTAGGGCATGTAAAAGATGCTCTAGACCAGACATCCATCTCACCTTCATTGGGACCCAGGCTGGAATTTACTGGAAAAGCTGTGAAAGCAGTGATATGGGATGCTGTTCCACCTTGTCCTGTATCTGACTGCAACCCTGCTTCAGGGGTACTTGGCATCTCCTGCCTGCTGTTGCTGTTCCTCCATCATACTGGTATAGGCGTTTGAGGCATTTCTTCTAAACCACCCCAGGAAACTATCTTGATCAAGCTAGAAGTCCTTTGAAATCAGGATACAGATCCTACCAGTGACTAGCAAGCAATCAGTCCTGGTGGCTATCTATTGCCATGTCTTGGTGCTGGGCTCATGGGATGCCCATGTGAGTGCTCCTGTGCCACTGCTGTGTAATGTCAGCTGCATGAGCTTAAGCCAGAATGCTCACAGGTCCTCCAGCTCAGCTTGGCTGTGGGCACATCATCTTTCAGTCAGGCAGATACCACGGGAAAGTTGAGCTCTCAGCTTGATGCTCCAACCTGCTGATATGAGAGATCACAGGGCCAACTAGTTATGCCATTCTAGGTCCTGTAGGCTGCATGATGCTGGCAGGTTTTTAGCTCTGAAGTGTAGAGATAAGTCAGCCAAGCTGAGAGATTGCCCAATAAAACACAGGTTGAGCTCAATGAAAGCCCTCAGGTACTTGCTGCATCCAGAATTACTTGCCCTTTGGTTTCCTTCAAGGTCCTCACAAGGAGGGAGTTATTGCTGTTATTTGCAGACACAATGTGTCCTTCAGATGCCCTTGAACTCCACTGCTGTGCTCTGCCTTGAAAATAAATGTCAGGTAACCCACATGCCCACACAGCTACATGGAGCAGGGGTAGGCTTGCAAGGGACAAACTGGAAAAACAGAGACAGGGAGAACATCTCCACAAGGAGCATCTCCCAGGTATTTGCATGACTGTATTGTATCTTCTTCATCCACCACAGTACTTTAAGCATGGCTCAAGCCTGTGCAAGCTGCCATTGGACCAGCTCTGCTCTTTAGGTTTCACTGCAGTATGATGACTTGGTGTGGACAGAGGTATGGCTGGTGCAGCCCAGGTCCTGGTTGTGGCACCTCCTGTCCTGCAGGGGTGGTTCAGCAGGGATGATGAGGGTGCAGTGAGTGTAAAGAGGAAAGCAGCTGTATGCATAGCAGGCCAGTTACTGCTGCAATCAGTTGAGAGAACTTTTTCATCCCTGTCTAACCAAGACATCCTGGGAAAGTGTCCCCAGGTAGAGACAGCCTTGCAGGTAGCATCTGCCCTGGGTACACATGCAGGCAGCAGTTGCCATCCACTGCCCTGGAAGAACTGCAGAGTCTCTGATGCTGGCCTGGTTACAATGGCCCAGTGGAGACTGGCTTTGACACAGCTGTCATCTGGCCTTGAGCCCTAGAAGAATTTCCTCTTCTCTGATATTGCCAATCAATTTCTACCTTCCCCCAGCAACCCTCTGCATTCTGGGCATCCCTTTCTCTTGCCTCCCCACTTCCCAGGCCGTTTTTTTCTAATCACTGGACTTGTCACAAAGCCATCCTCATCTCAGGTCCTGCTGGCCCTGAGCTGTGCCTGTGCTCTGGCACACAGGCCAGTGCCTACTGGGGGATTAAGCCCCAGGTACCAGTTTTGGCCTTCCATTGCTGATGTCATTTCCTTTTGGTTGCACAGTAAATAAAGACCCTGCACCAGCAGTTCCATCACTCAAGGGGACTCATGTTGCAGTTTAATATCTCAGAGAGGATTTTTCTGTGACTTTTCTTAGGACAGCATGGTTACCTCACAGCTCCTGCCTATCTCCATTCATTTAGAGGTTTGGGAGGGTGTGTGTGTGTGTTTCTTTCCTCTGAGGACAAAACCTGTTTGTTTTTTCTCCTTCTCTCATGCATTAAGGACTGGGGAGAGAACAGACTCACATCCAGGGATGTGGCTTCCAGAGGAGTGAGGATTGATGGGTCTTACAGTTTAGGACTAGGGCACTAATTGTAAATATAGTTTTCTAAAGAATTCAGAGAGAGTCCAGGGGATCGACTGTACCCTCGAAGGGGCTAAACAAAATATAAGATATATGTTTATCCCATTCCATTGGTCTAAGAAAATTCTATATAATTTGGAGTTCAGAGTGTTCTGGTTCTCTTGCTTGGTTGTTTTCTCCCTTGTCTATCCCCTTGGCCTTGCAGGCTGTGGTGTCCAGGGGGATAGCCTTGGCTTTGTCCAAGGCAGTATCTGGGCTATTGTCNGATCATCTTTGTGGCCCTCCTCTGGATCCCCTCCAACAGTTCCATGTCCTTCCTGTGCTGGGGGCTCTAGAACTGCACACAGTACTCCAGGTGGGGTCTGATGAGAACAAAGTAAAGGGGCAGAATCACCTCCCTTGCCCTGGTGGCCACGCTGCTCTTGATGCAGCCCAGTATATGTATATATATTGGTATGTGTTTAATACTTTTTCTATTTAGCCTAGTTTTGTAAATAATGAGTTCATTTTACTTCCAGATTCTGAGCATCATGGTTATTTACCTTTGAGGGGTAAATCCCACATTCCAAGTGGTGTAAAACCCAGATGGCTGCAGCCTCCCTGGCATAGAAGCTGAACTGGGGTCAGTGGGTGCTGCTGCACAGAGGTGTAGACACCTAAGATTATGCATCGGTATGGAAGCAACTGGAGAGTGGGAACTAATTAGTATATATGGAAATAATGGGAATATTAGCTGAATCGGCTGAGCTGTTATTCAGCTTCTCTTTTTCCTTCCTGCTTTCTTTCCTTCCCAAGCCAAAAGAGCTGGTTTACATTCTAATGGCTTTAATTACTTCACAAAAATGTGAGCGGATGGGGAAGCGCTGCCACCAACAACGCTTTAATGGTCGGCTGAACGCAATTGGAATTAATTTGGTTGAGATGGCTATTAGTGCTAATACTCCAGGGCCTGTCTCGATGGTGTTGCTCTAACTTCCCGTGCCCCTGACAGAGACAAGACTTCCAGACACTTGCTCAGTCACCCATCCACCATCACTTCAAGAAGAGTCAGAAGTTGCCCTGTCTTTTTATTGTCTTCCTCAGACTTAGCTTTATTTCTCTTGGTTGTACATGTCCTTGTTTTGGAAACGACTTAGAGCTATGTTTGAGCCTGTAACAGCTCACACAGTTGTTTTTCCTGTGCTTCCATCTCTCGTGATTGCCCTCTCTGGCATCCAGAAAGGTGAGATATCTACCCAAAGTGTGTCCCCGCCTGGCTTTGTGCCTGTGCTTTTATGTGTGTACTCTGTGCTGTCTACCGAAGAGTTGCGCTCCAGCTGCTGCCCCTCTGTGGAATAAACAGACTCTCCCTCCTCCGACAGTCACCCAGCTCACAACACTTGTGGGAACTTTGTCTCTTTAGGATCTCTGCGCCTCTGAAAGGCATGCTCTGGAAATGGTCTGAATGTTTAAAAGCTTCAGAGGTGAAGGCTGGAAGCCCTTCAGATAGCATGGTACTCCCACATACAGCAGGTCCATATCGGTCTCATCTCTTTAGGAAGCCGAAGGCAGAAGTGGCAGCTCTGACAGCACTGTGGCAGCAGCTCCACACCTGAAGTCTGAAACTACTCTTTCCCATACTGTGAGATTCCCTTTTCTATAGCCCCTGGATGCAATTAAACCTCAGGGGCAGCCACAGCTGCCGTAGGCTTCCTCCTCACTCCCTGCTTGTTGAGGATCAGCCCATGAGTGCCGCCTTGCAGGCAGTACTTGAAGGCTGTTTGACTGGCACAACCATGTTCCAGCACGTGATGTACAGACCTGAGCAAGTGTGGATAGACCAGGACATTGCAGCTTCTCCTATTAGCACCTCTCAAGGTTGTGTTTGCAGCAGGTCACTTAGACCAGTCGCAAGAAGCAGGAGCTGTCACCAGCCCTTTGTTCTGTCCCCATCCCTCACATGTTTCCTCTAGCCCCCGCTCTGCTCTCAGGGCTGCTGTGAGAGATGTGGGATGTGTAGATGCCTTAGTCTCTCTTGCCCCTGATTTGCACCCACCTGCCATCACATTTAGCCTGGCCCCTACCACTGCTGCAACAGCCAGGGAGAGAGATCTGGCAGGTGTTAATAAAGAGCCTGAAGGAGAAAGAAATTAAAATCGTCTTCTGCTTTGTGTCCTTTCCTCTATCCCACTGTGCTCCCTCCTCCCCGTCTCACACACAGACTCTGCTTCTCCTTGCAAATGCTCTCTCCTGGGATGGATTTTCTTTGATCCATCTGCAACCAAATCCTCACAAATGCCATCAGCTTCACTGGCTTACAAATCCGTCATGCTGGTAGGGGCTGAGAAGCCTGCCACTGCTTTTGATTTGATATCCCTTTCATGAACCTCAGGTGGAAGGAGCCAGCACTGAGGCTTTCCAACAAAGGAGCCTTTGCTGGAATCTGGTGTTGTATATCCTCCTCTGCATTATCTACAGTGACTGTTATCTGTTTTGTATTTGACTGGAGGTGGGACTGGCAGTGTTGAGGCTGGAGATGCTGTTGAGACCTACCCTGATGGGTACCAAGGGAGGCTGAGGTTACTTCTTCAGGAGTTTTTAGGTGGGTGCATCACCCAGGGTCACACTTATCTTCAGGCAATGATTCCTCAAACTCCTAGACCACCTGGTCCAGCCCATTGTCTCCATCTGGCTCTACTCTTCCCCCATGCATCTGCAGTAGCCATGCCATTAGCAGAAGCTCCAGCTGCTCCATAAGCACAGGCTTGTCTCAGCAGCTGCAGGGTGCACACAACTCACCTTTTGCCCTGCTCATGAAAATTTGATCTCTGCCCAAGAGTGTTCAGTTGAGACACCTTTCTGCTTTGACACTGCTGTGATGGGGGAGAGATGGTTATCCTAACTAGCATGGGCTCCCTTGCTCTGTCTTAGCTCTATCCCCCATCACATTAAACCTGTTGCCCCTGCCTGGCCCTCAGGCTGTCCCAGAGCAGCTGGGGAAGGACAAGTGCCCTCAAAGGGGTGCACAGCCCTATTCAGCGCTAACATCCCTAGCAAGGGGTGAGGCCCTGAGCCTTGAGCAGCTGAGACATCCCTGTCCATGGCAGGGAGATTGAAGTAGATGATCTCTAGGGTCCCTTCAAAGCATGATTCTATGACACAGGGTCTTTGCAGCATCATGGATCAGTGGATTAAAAATCTCATATACCCTACTGTGGGGAAGGGCAGTAGGTCCATATTGAGATCTTTGCATGCCCCAGTGCTCAATGTGAGGCACCTTCTTGAACTCCAGCCTAAATCTGAGACCAGGCAGGTTGCAAACTGCAGGGCAAGTCGGTCTGGTTCCAGTCCTGCAACTGGACATGCCAGAATACAAAGAGAACCATCCAACATTAATATTCATCCTTGAGTGCTGGTGATGGACTGATTATAGCTGCAAGGAAGATATCAGGCTACTCACGGCAGAGACAGCTTTCTGAGGTATAAAAGAGATTATTGTACATCTAAAATACAGACTTTGAGAAATGTTTTCTCGACTCCAAGAAGAAAAGCTTCTTTATTTGTGGAGTTAATTTGCATTTACTGTAGCTTGCATTAAAGTTACCCGTTTCCTTTCATTCAAGGGACTTCTCTTTTGTTCACATGAAAGCAGGCAGATTAACCATCTGCAATGCACGTGTTCCTCCTGCTAATTGCTTATGGGATGTTCCACTTTCCACTCCCCAGCACAACTTCCCAAAGACTAAGCCAATGTCACCGCGATTTGCCAACAAGATTACCTAGGAGGAGAGGCTTTGCTGCTGCAACATGAAAAATGCTAATACAGGCATAGACAGGCACTCAGTAATGGATCTAGTGCCAAAACCCACTGAAGTTCTCTGTGTTACAACAGCAGTCAAAAGCTATGCCTATCAGACATCTCTTTCCTGCTTGCCCTGTTTGCATCCTGCAAAGAGATCACAGGGGAACATCAGGTGGCTTTGAGCAGAGCTTGTGACTCCTTGGGCACATATGTGGTGTGGCATGAAGTGTGTCAGCTCCTCCAGCATCCCTGCCTGGCTTGCTAATGAGAACTCCTTTGATTCAGCATTCACCTTTGCCCTTCGTGGTATGTAGCAGGGCTCTTAATAATGGGCTCTGTGATGCTAGGCACTGTACATAATAAAAGAGACTTTTTGCTCTAAAACATGTACAGTCTGAAAAGACTACGTGAAAAATGGAGGCTGGAAACCTCTGGAAATGAAGACCCAACTTAAGAAAGGCACTTAAATACCTCAGGCACTTGCCAATGCTAAGGAACTCCCTCAAGGCCAGAGCAAAACTGGCACAGCTCCCAGCTGGGTATCCCACCAACAAAAGGGGCATTTTTTCCTTCTTCTGAGCAATGCTTGGGAAAAACTGAGCAAGGAAATGGCTCACTACAGTACCCACTCTGCAGGGACAGGGCTTTGCACCTTGCTCCTGGGTCTGAATGTTCCTCTGCAGATGTCCCACAGAATTGCAGCACCTACCATTGCTGGAAATCGACATGTTTGCAGATACAGATTCTGATCTCTGTCTCCATCCTGAACACTCAGTCCCTGATTCTTGCAAGGTTTGATGATACATGAGCTATGGACATGTATCATCACTGTGCACTGACACTTGTACAGAGCACAGGAGCAGAGACAGGTTCTTTCTTGGCATGGAAGAGACCCTCTGGCTCGCTGAAGGTAAAATTGTCCAGCTGACATCTCTGCTGTCCATTTTCAGCAGGCCTGTGCACCTGTGCACCAGCTAGGAAACAACCTTTAGACCCCCTTCAGCTGTTCATCCTAGAGAACACCTGGTCACTCTTGCCCCAGGGGTGTTTAGCTTACAGGGATTCAATGCTAAGATTTGTACATTTTAGCTAAAATGTGCCAGTCACCAGTCATCAAAACAAGTCAAAATAAGAGCAAGTGATGCCGCTAAGCAAAGGCTTTCAGAGGAGCCAAAGCCTGAGCAGTCAGAGGGAAGTCTTCCTGTCCTCCACTTTAAGTGAAAGTTCATGTATTTTTATGCTTCTAGCACCAAAAATGAGGATTTTTGCCTCTTTCTGCTGGACTACAGAGACCCAGCTTTCCAGGTTCACAGGTAGAGAAGCAGAAATCATGGAAGTTAGAGCATCACAGACCCCTCAGACAATGTGGCACCAATTTCCAACGTCCAGGATTCTCATCTCTCATCTCTCATCCGAGAGGCTTGGGGTGAAGATTTCATCTAAAGCACCACCTCACCTTTGCACAAGAGGATTTGTAGGAAATAAAAGCTTCAAATAATCCTCATCTTAATAAAAGGTTAAGACAAAGTTACAGGCAGTCTGGAGAAAATCTAGTTAGGCTTCACGTTTGGATAGGCAGCTTAAGGCAGGGACATTAAATACTTTGACAGTTAGAAGTATTTGTGCCTTCTCGAATTGTTCTGTGGGCAGAGCAAGGCAGTGTAGGTTCTTAGATGCCCCTGGCACTCCATTGGGAACAGCTGCCCAAATTCCTTGATTTCCTTCCTGTGAGCAAATACTGGTTCAGACCCTTGGCTGGCACAGACTGGCTTTTCCCCTCTGACAGCAGGGGAACCCAGCCAATTCGAGCCTGCTGAGCACTTGGCTTGCTTTCTGAGCTCCAGTGTGGAGGATAAGTGTGCTGGGAGAGCCTTCAGTGAATGAGCCTATGAGCTCAAGAGAGACCATCTGGTTTTACTGGAAACACTGCAGATTAAAGGTCTCCTAATGGTATTTAATTTAGATTCCACGAGACCTCCAGTGGATAGCTAACAAAGGATCAAAAATGTATTTTTTAAAACATCTCCAGTGAGAGGTAACAAAGCTGCTGAAGCTTTAGTGGATGTAAGTGTGTAAACACTGCTCAGCAAGCTCCTAAGCATGAGCTTAGTTCATGCACACACAGCAAAAGCCAGCAAATAGCAAAACAGCTCTTTTTGTATCATCTCAAGGCATTCCAGAAGCTTATGGTGATGAGATGGATGCTGGAGCTTGGTGCTGCCAGTTATTGGCAGGGTTTGTCCTTTGCCTGGAGCACAGTGACAGTGCAGGTTTCATCTTGGTGAGTTTAGACCAGACGGAGAAGAAATCTGAATGCCTTTCTAGGGAGGAAACTGAGTACCTCTTTGTGGATTCTCAATTCCTTGCAGATCCATCCTTAGACTCATGATAATTGGGTTTGGGATGCATTCTTTGGGATAATCTTTTGCTTTCAGAGGGCAAAGAGCTTTTAGAGTCTGTGGATCTTTTACCCTGCTGGATCTCAACAGCATTCACGAGCAAACTGCAACAACTTGTTTCATGCAGTGTTTGCCTGAGTTCTCATTGTCTTTCTGACTGGTTGCCACTTCCTCTATTTGCTGTGATCAAGGAGTCACTGCTGGGATGCCGCAAGTGAGTCCGGAGCTCTGGATTTCACCACAGCAAAACCTTCTGACAAGACACTGCCTCGCAGTACGNTACAGGGGGAGAATGACCTCCCTGCTCCTGCTGGCCACACTATTCCTGATGCAGGCCAGGATGCCATTGGCCTTCTTGGCCACCTGTGATACTGTGATACTGTGACACTGCCTCGCAGTACATAGCGAAGCTTCACCGCTGTTATTCCACCTGCCAGCAGCAAGATTTCCTGCTGTACAACCTGTGTTGCATCCTCTTCTGCAATGGTATCATAAATCCTCATCTCGATGCTCCAATTATCGCTCCCAGTGCACATCTGACTTCAGAATCCCATCAGATAACTTCACTTAAATTCTGCTAGCGACAGAGTCGTTAAGTGCAGTCTGGTCATCCTAATTCACTTAATAATTTGACATGGGCATTTTTTCACCTTTTTTATGCCTGTGTGGGGAAGTGATTATAATCAAGGAAGCGACTTGGTTCAAATGACATAATTGATTTTCATATTTATTCCCCCTCACTGATCTCAGTTCAAATGTGCTCAGCTCACAAGTCAAAAAGATGATTTCTTCTAATTATCTGTTCTGCAGAGCTCATCTTGGGCTCTGCAAATCCAGCTGTATCCTTTGTGCCTCTACCATGCTGTCACCAAGAATAAAGTGTTTGCAATCAGGACGCAGTCAGTCATGTTTTGTTGCTAATGTGCAAGGCAGAGCGGAAGCTCATTTGCCCCTCCACCCTGCTACCGGCTCTGTTGAGTCAAGAGTAGAAAAACACATCTCCAGCTGGGGCATGGCTGCAGGAGAGAAATGCAGGGCACTGTGTGTGTGGAACAGCGCAAGCAGCATGTTCCAGGCTGCAGCAACAGCAGATGAGGCAAGATTGACAAAAAACATGATGAATGAAATCTTTCATGAGTCAATCTTTTTGCAGTAAGAATGAGTGGAAGGGCCACGTCCTCTTGCACAAAAATGTCCTGCTCTGTGGGCTGGAGGTTTTGCACAAGGCTCCTGCAGCCTTTGCTGACTTTTTCTGCAGTCAGAAGTTTAGGTCATACTTACAGGTCTCTGACAGTCTCAGAGATGTGACCATACTTGGACTGAATGACATTCAAGCAGTCCCTGTAACTGATGTCATGGGCCTTCAGCACTGAAGCTGTGGTCTCTATTGAGTTCCTTCTGAAACTTCAGGGCAAATCATGGCTCCTGATGAGACCCTGGAGTTGGGTGAATTGTACTATGGGAATGGGAAGGGACACATGAAGAAAGGGCTAGGAGAGACAGGGAGGAGACCATGTCTTTTTCTTCCTGAAGCTACTGGGAGCCATTTCTTCCTTATGGGTGGAGTCCCTCTGGGCTGCACTCTGATCCATCTCCTGGCAGTAGTTGCAGTGAATCTGACTCTGTAAAGTGTTGCTCTTGATAAAGGAAGCAGTGGTTCCATAGCTCTTATGCCATTTTCATCAGCATGTTGGCTTAGCAGCAACTCAATTTGCTTCTGCATAAAGCTGGCTGTGTTAATGGTTTTGACAGACAGCTCATCAAAATCCAGGGCTCAAATGGACCTTTGCTCAGGACCTCTATTTAGTGTGTCCATCTGTTGCACGGATGACACAGATGGCAGAAGCCATATTTCTGCAAGACCTCTGCACAACTCATCACCTGGCAGCCTGGGGGGTGAGCTGATGGAAGGGCAAAGGGAGAAGCACTAAGTGCTGGAAAGCTTTGTGGGCAGGTGGGGAAAAGTGACTGAGGATGAAGCAGCTGGTGGCTGAAGGCAGATCATTCAATGAGCCATACATTTTTAACAAAGTGGCTTCTACCTGGAACAAGCAGCAGAGCACCATGGTGCTTTCTCCAGCTCCCAGCACTTTCTGATCCAAGCTGCAGGTGCTGCAGGTCCTACTACAGCAGAAGCCCTGTCAGATATGTGTGGTCAGCACAGAGCACACTGAGCAGTCCTCTGGGCTGTGATAGCCAGGGGTACAGAGCTCCAGAGCCCCATCCCCTGAGTCAGTGATCTCTGAATTTCCTCAGACAAACCTGCTGCGATTTCAGACATTTGGTGACACCTTGCTACCTCTTCTCCCCTCTCCCTGTGCCATCTTGATAGTTGTGGGTTTGTTTTTTGACATAGCTCCAACATCTCAAGGGACATTGGGGTGTTGTATGTGTGGGGTGTGGAGAAGATGCTCTGAGGTCAGTTCTGAATCATGTGGCTGCCCTGGGGCTGCGGCTGCTGGCAGTGTGGCTTGAAGACCCTTTTCTTCCTTTCCAGTCTTGTGTGCCTAATTCCTCTGAAATAATCCCAAAAAGGTCAGTCAAACATTTCCATAACAAGGAGCATTTTGAATAAGCAGTTTCTTGTCTCTGCCTCATCTGTAGGCTTTGCTTAAGACAGCAAGTAGTTACTTTTGAAAGTAAGAACAAAACCCCAAAGAAACCAAACTGAATTTATTTCCTTTAAACTGCTGTAGGAAATTTTAATTACATTGATGAGCTTGTCATGCTCTGTGCTTCTTTCAGTGCTTCTGCTTGAATATTGCCTACTTTTAAAGTATGGACAATTTAATGCACATATCTATCTGTCTATCTAACTATCTGTGCTTTCCTGATCTTGCCCACAGCCATTTTGAAGAAAGCTTTGTATTAGTCTTGCAGATGTGGAAGGGGATTACACCACTAAGCTTGGCGTGTGGTGCAGTAGTTCTGCACCTAAAATAAAGATAAGGGGAACAATTCCTTCATCTCTACTAATAATTTTCCCAGCAGGAAGAATAATGTTCATCCTCCCCTCCAGAATGGTCATTTTCTGCAGTATTATAAAATATCAGTCACACATTTAAAAAAAAAAAAAATCCCTCCAAAATGAAAGCCTGCTTTTCTCTGACTTGAAACAAAAAGGATTAACCACAGAACACAAATTCAAAGCTGACAGATTTCTTTCTAAAGCTCCCATTACTTTCAGATTCCCAATCACCTGATGGACAAGTTCATTCCAAGTGAGAGGAGCAGGGGATCCCATTTGTTTATCCCTTTGGCATGATGAAGGATATTTGTAAAAGCTTTTCCCATCTCTCTGAGTTTGAGACTGACAAAGCAGATGGTCACAGTCAGTTCAGAGCAGAAATAACTAAGAGTTTTCAAATACCTTGTTTCTGAGAATTTGCCTTATTTTGCTATTTAGTGAATCTATGCCTGTTCATCCATCCATCCATCCATCCATCCATCCATCCATCCATCCATCCATCCACCCAACCATCCACACTGAACCTCACAGTTATTTATGCACTGATGTACAAACAATCTATTTGCATAAACACATCAACCCACTCATCCACCCTCACATTTATCTCTGTCCTTCTAGGGCTGCATAGGGTTGCATTTCTTCAGCAAATTTCACATTTCTCCTCCCAAGGTCACCTTTCTGATAAAGCAAACACAAAAGGGTTACCTTGGATTCTATCTAACAGCCTCTGAACAGGCTATCACGTCCCAGCACGGCAGGAGATATCATCATGCTGTGAATGAAAGAAGCACCCTGGGGTTTCCACATCAGGCATTATAAGCCAGCTCCTAGTAATGTTTGGGAGCACAGAGAGCAGGCAGATAGGGCACAGGAGAGCTCATCTTGCCAATAATCTTGTCTCCCAGGCCAGCTTGATGGGAGACAATCACTGCTCCCTAATCTGGATAGGGAGTGATGCTGTCCCCCTCCCCAGTGGCTTTTGTCTGGGAGAAGGAAGAAGGCTGAAAGACAGAAGACTGGAGAATGGGACAGTGTGCAAGGGAGGAGAAAGATGCTGGGACAGCTGATTCATGGTTTGCAGTCAAGGAGGAGGGATGGGAATCCACATCTGTTCAGAGGTACCGGCCCAAGAGGAAAGGTCATAAGTAAGTATCCTTCCCTTGCAGAAGGTGCCAGGGAAGTCTGGTAGTTGCCCATGAGAGGGACTTCTGTCACTACCAGAGGTTCACCCCTGTGATGCCCTCTCCTTGAGGACTTAGAGAGCTCCCAGGGCATCCTCAACCTTGCATGACCAAGACTTTGGTTCATTGTCTGTGTCTGGGCCCTAAATTTTGCTCATGCTAATGCACAGCAACAGGCAGGTCTCATCAGTGACAAAAATTTGGTGGGCTCTGTAGAATTTTCCTTTCTATGATTGGCAGCAGCTCCAGCTGCCCAAGCTATCCTGGCATCATTCCTGGATCCTCTGAAGAGCAAGCCCCCCTTTTCCATGGGCACTTGACTTTGGTGCTTTCCTGCACAGGAGTACAGTGTCCCAGTTCTCAGGACAATGGATACCCCAATTCACAATCAGGCTCATCTGAGAGTCTGCTGGCTGCAGTGTGTTCCATGTCTTCACTGAGGCCAGCCCACATCTAACCCAGCCATGACAAAGGTCGATGTACAAAACCTCCTGCCTGTCCTTTGGACCAAGGCAGGAACGGGACCCAGAAAGGCTCTGCTGGCTGATGTGTACCTCAGATAGCCTTCAGCCTCCCAGGCCAATTAAAATCCTCTTCAAGTGATGTATCTCATCTCCAGACCCCTCTAGGGAACTTGCACACTTCATTAGTGTAATTGGAAGATATTTCCACTGTGGCAGAGCCCACCCAGCCACTGAACTACCACGATGATTGTGGGAAAGAGTCCCATAACAAGACATGGCAGGGTGAAGGGGCCCATCAGCTCTGACATCTCACAGGAATCTTCTATAATTGCTCCTTGAAGGGCTCAGCAGGAGTGCAGCAGCATTTTTTAAATAGCATCTGTTGTTTCTGTTCAGAAACACACAGAGGTGTGTTGCAGTACCTCTGCCCCTGAAGCTTCATTCACCTCATAACTACTTTCCATAATGTCTAGGTACCCATTGGTTGTCTACAGCTTTGAAAACCTTCAAATTTGTCTATCCTTAGGGACCAGTATGTAATTATCTAACCCTCACATCTTTGTGGGGGAAACTGAGACAGAAGGCTGTGAGGTTGAACATGGAGTGGACTCCTCTCTGCCCCTGGAGAGATGTGGGGTTAGTAAAAGAAGATGTGAGCAGTCTGCCTTCAAAAATGTCCCCCCCCAAGCTGTTGTCAGAGAGCCAGAAGCAGTAATTTTATGGTCTGGATTTCCTTAAGTGTCCTTTCCTCCTGGGACAGTCTGGATATGTCTGGCCACCACCAGGCATTGTGTGGGGCAAGAGTCTTCTAGGTACAGTGAGGGCAAAACTGACTTAAATGGGGCTGGTGCTGGAGGGAGAAGCTGGGGAGGCAAGGAACAAGGTTAGAGGTTAACACAGCAGCCTGTGTTCTGCACTGTGCTCTGAACACGTTATCCCAACTGAGTTTGCATGTGGGAGAGCAGCATGGGCAGGCATAAGGCCACTGTTGTGAAGGGAGGAGAGGGCAAGTATGCCAGCTCTTGCCCTCTGTTCTGACACATGGCCCCAGTTTCCAGAGGGATGCTGTGCCCTTTGGATCTGGTGTCGTGGATGTTTCTGCACCAACATAGGTGCAGGTAGCATCATTGACATCCCTCTCCCAGATGATTTTCAGCGAGGCACATCAAACTTATTTAAGGAGAAGCAGCAGGACTAAAAGGCCACATGCTCAGCATAGTAGTAAGTCCTTCCTGGTTTCCGCTTTGGCGAGCAACTGCAATCATACAGCTTTGCTGTTTTCCTGCATTTTTCTGTCTGCAAGGACCATCTCTGCTGCCTAATGCTACAGACACAGACTGAGGCAGAGCAAATGCTGTGACAATGCAAGGACAGAAAATTTTGACAGAAGCTGGCTCAAGGTAAAACAAATCTGTGTGGCGTTTAAGAGGTCTTCTGCCTCCTCTATGTATTGGTTCCAAACTGATATAGAGCAGGACCTGTATGGCAGGATTCTCCTCTTCCTGTCTTAAAAGTATTATGAAAGATTAGTGCCTGCTGTCATCATGGTTTGCAGGCATGTTATTGTTATTAATTACAGTTATTACTGCAGCACAGATCTACCCAGCATCTGGTGGACAGGCTGCCTGCAGAGCCAGGGCTGCTGGTTGTGAAGAGGCAGCTCCTGCTGTCTGGCCAGGTTGGTAGCCAAAAAACCAGCAGCTGCCCTAAAACAGCACAGGCTTACCCGTGCCATGGCCAGCTGGCTCGTCAGTGAGCGCTCGGTGCCAGCGAGCCTGGTGGCACACAGGAGCTCAGCTGCCTGCAAGTGCTGCCTGATGTCTGCCAGCAAAGGTGGGAGACTGGAGGGCTTGGGGAAAGGAGCAACCCATTTGGAGGAGAGCAGCCATGCCAGGGTGTTGGGCAAAGCTGGGTATAAGATAAGAAAGGGGTTTTGTAAGTGTTTTTGAGCAATGGATTTAGCCCTGGAAGTTTGGCCTGAGACCTGCTTTTTCATCAGCCTGGAATGCTTGGGAATACTGGGAGGGCTTTTTGGAGCCATTTCTGGAGGTTGAGAAGGACTTGGGTATTTTTAGAGGCTCCCTTTCATCTCTGTTGTCTCTTTCCTTTCTTTGCTTGTAGGAGAGTGGAGAGAGGAAAGAAAAAAAGGAAACACTTAGGATTGAAACAAGAGGGCTTGAAGATTTGCTGGAAAGCAAAGGAGAAGAAACCTCCCCTGATGGCCCTTCCCTGGGGAAAAAATGAAAGGAAATGTGGTGAAATCAAAGTGTTTGCAGAAATGCAAATTCCTGGTAAATACCATGGATGAAGGAAACTGTGAATATTTAAGTAATTCTACTTGGTTGTATCAACAGCAGCTCAACCCTGGTGGGAGGGACGCTACCTCTCAGAGCCTCTTGACATGGGACCCTTTTATGCCCCACGGCAAGTGACTCATCCCAAGGAACTAATCATCGCCGCCACATAGAGACGCTCCCTGCTCCGTGGGAGTTTCTGTTTTTGCCGTGCCTTAGAGCCGTCGTTGCCCTGATGGGAATGGCCAGGTGTTAATGAGCATCCCCAGATGGGATGTCTTGGCTCGTTGCACATGACAGCAGGATGCATGAGACCCAACCAGCCTTGTCAACCCTGGAGGCAGCTGATGGGCCACAGCGGGACCTTGTGTGCGGCTCGGACAGGAGAATTAACGAAGACATTCAATTTACTCACAAGAGGAGAAGGTTATTTACTAAGAGAGCTACTACAAAAGGAGCAAAGAGCAGCATAGGATACCACCTGCCTCTTGCAGGATCAGTCTGTGAAGATCCTCGCCTGAAAATCTGTGTGTGTGAGAGCGAGAACTTAGCAGATACACTACTCTTGGCAGACATCACTCTACCAGACGATTGCTAGGCTGGTGCCTTGTATGTGTTGCATAGCAGCTGAAAAATCTTTTCTTTCTAGGAGGAACTTTTAGCAGTGAGCATCACTGGTCCACATACACTGGGGGCAGTCTTGTTCCAGACACTCGCAATAGTACACAGAGAAACCCAAAGAACCCTGAAAAGTGATCAGGCAGTGTCCTGAGGCTGATGCCTAAGCAGCTACATACTAGCATGGACACAAAACCTGCAAGACTCAGGGCTCCCCCTTAGGTGTCTCCTTGTCATTGCTCTATCCCAGCCCAAACCAGGACACTCCCCAAGGTGATTTCCAGCCATTTCAGGGATATCTGTTGCTGCTTAAAGGCAGAGTAGGTTAAAGCTTAAAGCCCTTGGTTTAGTGCCCTCCATTTTGGCACATCTCTGTGCTCAGAGATCCCCTTCCAATCAAGTCTTTGCCAGAAAAATGAAAGAAGGCAGTCATAGATTGAAAAACCATGACATAGCCTTTGAACTATTTATTTTAATCATCCTGACAATTTTCTTCCCTAGATCCTGGCCTTGCTATGACTGTGGAAGTTTGGAGCATGAGCAGCACTCTGGTCTGGTAGAAAAGTGTGGTTGCATAAGCTGGGAAATGCTACCCAGGCCCAGGAGGTGCCAAAGGTGCCCAAGATATTCCAAGAAACTTCCCCTGGCAGCCAGCACATGAACTCCTTGCTAGACAGAGAATACTGGTCACATGTCCTCTCCAAAGACAGGGATGAGGAGTTACGAGTGAAGAGGAAAAAAGTAATTCAGGAGCTACTTGAATTGGCTAAATTAGTGTGGAACTGGTATATGGTGGAGGCAGGAGAGAGCAAACTGTGTTGTTGAGTCCTCGGCAGCATGGAAATGTGGCTGCAGTTCAAGAGCCTATTAAAGAGCCAAGACATACACAGACTTTATTAGCCACATGTCAGAAAGTGCTTTCTACAGTAAATCCTACCTAATAGCCCTATGCCAGGAGAGAATTAAATGCTTTTTAGCTCTCAGACAGTTATGTAAACTTGAGAGAGGAGGAAAAAAAAAAAGATAACAAATATCAGCAGAGGAGCTTTCAGTACACAGTAGTTATTAATGTATTTATCTAGACCATTTATTTATTGAAAAAAAAGTGGTTGTTTTGGGTTTTTTTTCTGGGACAGGCCTATTAAGTCTGACAGCTTAATCAACACCCAATGGGGAAAAGGCCATTTTATAAAGTAGTTAAATTCACATTGATTTCAATATAAGCTCAATTTTTTTTTTGTCTGTTTGGTTGTTTGGTTTTTTTTTCATTTTTTTTCCTCCCCAGCCATTACAGCCTGTTTGACAGACTCATTAACAAGATATTAAACTGCCCTACTCTTATTTTGAGGACAATAAATTACTATGGAGAAAGATGCTGTTGTCTTAACAGATGCTTTTCACAGTGTAAACATCCCCTGACTGATAAGCAGAGAGGGAAGCAGTGAGCAAACCAGGCTTTTTATGCTAAACAAATAGCAGGACTGGGAAAAGTGGCACTGAAATCAATGCTGTTCTGCCTCACAAAGAATGCAGTACTGGAGGACAGGGTGGTTTAGGAGATGGATAATGGGATACGGAGTTTTTCCCTTGGTTGTGGTTTGCCATGTTAATCCATCCTGCCTAGTGGGGAGAGATTTGCTGCTGCCTGGGAGACTCTGCAGGGACGTGGATGGTGAGGGCTGTGGTGTGGGGCTGGATGGCCCCATCTTGCTCTGGCATAGACGTTAGTCAAAGCAGATCCTTTCTCTGTTAGATCCCTTCATTTAGGTGATGGGCATTGCAGCGGGAGCCAGCTGACCTGCAGATCAAAGGGCTGAAGGGTCTGTTCTGTGGTGACACTGGGCCCCTGGCCAGAGAGAGCCCATGATGTCACATTGCTTGACAGAGGAGCCCCTGCAAGCCACAGCGCTGTGTGGATGTGAGCATTTGCAAAGGTGCACCAGGTTGGTGATGGAAGTACTCTGCTAGTAGGTGGATGAGAAACCCATCCCTCTGTATGGAGGAGAATGGGACCTGCAGACCTCACTAGCAGGGGCCCAAGCCTGCATGGCAGCACTGAGCAGGACTTTCTGGATATCTTGTCCAGGAGGGGTGGGGAGGACAGACCAGCTGGTGTCTCTGCACAGGTACCAGTCCCACAAGGACAGGAAGACTGGGGCCAAATGTGTGCTGCTGCAGGCAGTGGCTCAGCATCATGTGGTTTATTCCATATTCTCTCTGAGGTCCCTCCATGACAGACATTTTAGGCTGGGTTCTTTCTTTGGCAGCAGTTCCTCCCAAAGTGGTGTCGTGAGGATGGCAGCTCCTTCTCTCCCAGGGAACAGATGTCTGTAGTCAGTCACACTGTCACAAGTTCTCTTTGAGAGGCTGGGCCTTGGCCAAGCCACCTGCAAGTCACTGCTCAAAGGCTCCCAGTGCATTCTTGTCTTTACACTGAGTGCTGCAGGGCTGTATTGCAACCGTCAACAAAGGGGATGAGTTTCCCTTTTAAAGCTGCAATTCTGCCAGATGAGGCAGCAGCTCTTAGAAGGGCAGTTCTGAGTCTGGCTGTAGGGAATGGGCAAGCTGGTCAGGGAAGCTTCATTCATGCCTAGAAAAGATGGTCTTGGCTGCTGTCACGCTCACAATGTTTGATGCTGGAGTAGCAGTAGAATGTCACAGTTCCTGCTGTCTTCCTGTGTCTGCCATCCTCTCAGAGACAGACACTGGCCATGCTTAAAGCCCTGGGGAAGCAAGGAGGAAATGACAGAGATAAGATGTTGTGCCTTTAACATAAACGCTTGCATTTGGCACTGCTTAGGGTCCTTCTTCTCTAACCACTACATCCAGATCTTTTCCTCTGTGTGCTTTCCCAACATCCCTACTAACTGCTTCAATGAGTCAAAAAGTTCCTGGCTTTCCTGGCATCCCCTTTCTCCCTCCCCCACACAAACCAGCCCTCCCCATCCAATACATTCCCAGCTCAGAGCACTGCATTAATGCTCCATTTTATTGCATGCTCTTAATGACACATCTGCAGATACTTCCCTTCTGTAACTGAGCAAATTCTTGCTGGGATGGAAATTTTAGAATGAGAGTCAGATTGTTTCCACATCATAGGGCACAGCCAGGCTTTAAATACAACAAAATTCCTGAAATCTGTTATCCTGTCACCTAAGCATTTAAATAATTAACTACAGAAACATCCCACAGGCCTGGCTAAGAAGGCGAGAGTGTTTGCATTCTAATTGATCACTAAATGCAGAGCAAACAGCTCATGGATCTGTCAATAATTACTTTAGAACAGGCAGCTGTGGTCAGTAAGATGAACTTAATCTACTCAAAGGCTCAGCAGCAGTTACAGGTGTAAGCCTGGGCTCTGGCTGTTCACTCTAATGACTTTATTATCCCAATGTCATTATTCCTGTTCCTCTCTAAGTTTTGTTAATTGGCCCTCACATAACCACCCTTTGCTACTGAATCATTCTCCCACTCCTTTATTCATTCCTTTCACTCTGTGGGGGCTGCAATTGATTTCTATATCTATGTATATAATCATATGGATCTTTTCCTTCTTCTTCTTCTTATTTTTTTTTTCCTCCTATCCTAATTAAAACTGGAAGGACAATTTTCTTGCTGAGGGTGGCAATCAAAGGGGAAGCACAGTTCATTTCCGAGGGGCTCCCACCTCCAGATCCCCAGCACATGCTGTGCATCCCGGGCTCCTTTACGCAAAGACTCATCAGTGTGAGGAAATGAGCCTGGATGCTGTTTAACTGTTGGGATTCTGTCACAGCTCTTCTCTAGGAGCCCAGGATGAGGAATGAAGACAGAGCATCCTCTGTGTCTTGCTTCCTGAATCCATCATGCCCTGGCTCCTTCATGGTCTCTCCCTAAGCCTCTGTCCAGGAGCTTGGCTGAACCACACCTAAGTATATTTGTTCTTTCTGTCCAGCCTCTCTCCAGCATCCCTTTCCTTCCCTGTTGCCTCAAAGTCCCCAAAGTCCCATCTTTGATAATGCTGCTCTGCCTGTACCACAAAGCTTGGGTTTGCTTGAGTGAAGCAGCTGCCTCCTCCATTCAGCTCCCCATGCTTCCCCCCCACCTCGGAGCCTGCCTCTGCATTAGGGGCTTGGTAGAGCCTCCATTAATGAGGGCTGGTGCAGGGGACTCTGAAGCTCCCATAGCAAAAAACTCCCTGGGACTGACCCAAATCCATCTCAGAACTCCAGGGCAGCTGTTTTTTCCTGGATTTTCCATGAAAGGACATATCTGCAGCCTCATTCCCATTTGGCACAGGAGGGAGATGGCTGCGAGGGAAGCAGCGACTGAAGGGAGACAGTTAATTTTGTGCTTTCCAGCTGATTCTTGAATAAAAGGAGGGTGGAGGTGAATAAAAGCAGGTGTTGGAGGACAGGGAACTTTACAGACTCACTGAGCATTGTTGGCCATCAGTAATGCCCTCCACTGTAAACCCTACAGCTGTATTTGAGGCAGCACTGATTAAGTCGTATTTCACAGACCATGACCATCATTAAGAGCTGAAAGGTAAACTCTGCCTCTTCTCAGAGACCACTTCCATCCTATCCATCCTTTTATTGGGGTGAGCTAATCTGGTCTATGATCACAGTCTCCCCTTCAGCTGACACACTACCAGTCTGCCTCTGTCTGCAGCAGCAGCCTTTACAAAAGCTCTTTCAGAGGAGTTTGTCTTGGGAAGCAACAATCACAGACCATCATAATATATGCTTGCACCGGAAAGCTTCTCCAGCCCTGGCTCTCTGCAGATTACTGCCCTTCGAAAAGATAAGTGCAGATATATGATGCTGCACATGCCAAACACGGGCTTTCAAGAGGGGAAGTTCTGCCTTCTGCACACAGACACCCTGAAGGGGACACAAGCTGAAGGCTTAGGAGATGGCATCAACAGACCAGAACAGGGCAGAGCCATGGGATTAAACTGTTTTGCACACCTGAGCTCTGGAGCAGATGGCCCTGGCAATGCTCACAGTGAGGCTTCAGTGTTGTGCTCTCCCTTTGACTTTCTGTGGGACCCAAGACAGGGACACCATGGCTTTAGGAATGCTGAATTCCTAAGAAGTTTAGCCAGAAATGGCCTCAGAGCTCTGGGACTTGGTCATTCTCAGTTTCTTAGAATGGTAGTGTGAATGGGAAGGCATCCCCTGCCCCTTTGAATATATGCCAAAGGAAGGAGTTCAGGGGCCCCCTTACTGCTTCCAGACCAGGTTTTTCTGTGCCTCATGGCCAGGTGGCCATGTGCCTTTCCTCCTTGTATGCTGGGACAAGAGCTCTTTTGAACAGCCACCACTGCATTTATGCTGCTCATAAGACTCCACGAGCTGTGCAGGGCAGAGAGGGGAAGTCTGTAGCATGATCCTATTATAAAGTCATTAGTATTTCTTCATTCAGCAAAGGACCTGCTTTCAACTCAAGCCCTTGCTTAGGACAAACTCCAGTAGGACAGAGTCTCATATTCACCATTTTTAAAGCCAGTCGGCTAAAACATGAGAGGAAAGCTTCCCTGCAGGTGTACCAGCGTTGCCTGGAGGTAGTGGCCTTGTTTCTTTGAAGCATTTGAAAGTCACCTAGCTCCAAGCACAGGACTCACATGGCAGCCATCCCTGACTCTGTCATCCCCAGCCCTCCTGAAGATGAAGCAGTGAGGGAGGCTTCTGCTTTTAATCAAGAGTGAGCTTCTCACTAAGAGTGTGAAAAAGTGCCTTGTAGGTGGATTATTTGCCTTGGCATTAAGCTTAAATAAACAGGCAGAGGACACTGGGTGAAGGATGGAGGGCAGCAAGCACAGAAACACATTAATGAATGTGGCATCCTTGAGTATGCGAAGGAAGGGAAGGCAGACGGAGCTGTCTGTGTGGGAGGCCTCAGCACTGACAATACACTAATCAGTACAGCTTCTGCCTCAGCCCTGCTATTGCTCATGCATTAGCTGAGCTGTTATCATAGAGCTTTCCCTTAGCTCACCCCTGAGCTGGTTTGAAAAGCAACCTTTGGTCTTCTCTGGACCATATTGCTTGCGAGATCACCTATGGCCAAAAAGGGGCTGGGGAGCCCTGTACTGCTCCCACATCCACCAGCTGCTTCCTACACCCTGCTCTCCAAACTGCAGCCTGGTGGGCCCAGTCTCCTTTTTCCATGTCATGGATGCAAATATTTATTCAGCCACCCTGCCCAGGGCATCTTCCTTTGGGAGAGACAGAAGCAATTAAAAAAAAAACAAAACCAAAAATGAAACAACAAAAAAACAGATCCCCTTTGTTTTTTATGTGAGGTGAAGGATGTTGATAGGATGAAGTTTGTTCTGCTGTCACAACTTCTGCCACTGTCCCAGGTCAGCAATGTCCCAGCCTTGCTGTCTGTTGTGCTCACAGGGTCAGTCCCCTGTGCTGTGTGCATTGCCTTACAGTTTTTTACCCCACTCTGTTGCATTCATCAGTGAGGTAGGAGCAAGCCTGGTGCATTTGGCTGTATCTTCCCCGAGGTAACACAGAATAAATAACTCCCTTGGGCAGGCTTTGGGAGAGCTCCGTGGAAAATGGAAAAGGCTGAAAACAGGTTTTTTTTTCAACAATCCCTGCCATGGCTCCACTACTAGCCTCTTTGAATTCCTGATTTATTTCTTTTCAGGAGTGATCCAGACCATGAAATCACTTTGAAGTTTTGCTCCTGAGACAAAACATGAAGAAATTATCAATACATCATTTTAAATTTTATTAACGATAAAGGAAGAAAAGAAAACCAAGGCAGAAATAAGAAGAGCTCCTGCAGAGTTGTTTACTCTAAACTGTCCCAGACTCTCCAGATCTTAACAGCTTTAGCTGAGGAAGAGTCTGAAAGTGATTAATTTTTGAGGTGACAAATAATGCTTGCAGGCAAGAGGCAATTCAACTGACTGAGCAAAGAGACTGTAAACAGGTTGTTTTACCATCTGAACAATATATTTGCTTTCAAGTTAGCAATAGCATTCAGAGCTCTGGGTGTCTTAGGATACCTTAGGTTTCAGAGCTCTGGATACCTGTTTGACTGAGCAAAGAAACTGTAAACGGGTTGCTTTACCATGTGAACAAAATATCTGCTTTCAAGTTAGGGATAAAATTGAGAGCTCTGGTTTTGGTATCAGACCTACAGCCTTTCTGCTGTAGCTTTGCTGATCTTGCCACCTGTCTTTTACCAGCTGATGACCATTCACAGCCTCACACGGCCTGAAGGTCACACGACCCTTCGAGCGCTGCTACAAAGGGAGGCTGAAGCAAAAACTCTGCTAGGTTGTTCTGTTCAGACAGGAGGGAGCTGGTTTCAAGGGGAAGGTGCAGCAATGCCTGCCAGCAACCTGCAAACGCCCATGGCGGGGCTGGAGGCGCTACCTGGATGCAGGCAGAGTTACCTGTCTGGCCTGTTATCCCCAGAAAGCCAGATCATCTCTCAGGACTAATGACATTAATTGTGCCTGGATGAAAGCAGACGCACACCGCTTAATTTATTCTTCCTGTGTTGCGGTTGATTGCCTGTTATTCTATTACCCCCCCACTGGATAGATCTTGTACTCAATTATTACACTGATGACCTGCCTTTGTCGCTAATGTGACACTCTTGTTTCCTCTTCACTACAACAACCTCTGAAATAACATAATGCATCAGTGCTGTGCAGTGGCACACAGGGACGGCCGTTGTGTGTCTCCTACGAGCAGCTGAGCATGAGACTTGATCCTTCTGTGGTAGTGGTTTAATGAAACATTTTGTGAGCTGCAGTTGTTTCTGCTGCTCTCCCCAGGCCCCATGTTTCAACCAGGCACCGGAGGCTTGAGGATTATTGATCAGGGTAAACCAGGGAGTTGTGAGCAAACTTGTTCCCTCCAACAGGAGCACTCTTATAGGAGATATATAAGGCATTGGCTCACTCCTTGTATTTACTGCAATCTTTTCGTGGGTCTTCATGATAAATTATGGTCTGGCTCCTCTAGGACAACAGTTTGAGAAAGGTTGAGGGGTGTAGGAAACACAAACAACTGGCAGCCCACAACTGGGATGTGGGATGTCTTTGCAGCCTAGCAGATCAGACAATGAGGTGCAATACAGACCAAGACTTGGGCTATCTTCTTCCAAGTCACATTAACTTGAAAAATCATTCCTTCCCCCCTGCAGCTGTGACATAATGCCTATTACACAGGCAGGAGTACCAGGTTGCCACTCACAGGCCCAGTTTTCTCTTTCTGCAAGGTCTGGCCAGGCTCAGCAGGGATGTGGGTCACAACCATGCAGACTGAACATGACCGTGAAGGATGCATATCTGCAGAGCAAAATGTGCTCATCCTACCACCATGATTTGCTTTCAGAGTGCACTTGTCCTGAGCTGTCCTTTGAGATTCTTGGGTTCAGGGTATGCTGGAAATTGCTTGCTTCCTTCAAAACTGTGCCTGGGTCTGTTTGGGATGGATAGGTATAGAAGAGTGAGAGGCTTATCCTGTACAGAAGGGTGCAGAGTCATTCTGACCATGCTTCAAGCACAGTCACACTCTCTCTCCCCAGACTGAGTTAATCCCTGCTGCTCTCTAATACAGAGTGAGAAGGGCCTGGGTTCTTTTCCCTTCCTCATTGCCTCCTCCAGTAGTGATGTATTTCAAAACAAGAGTTTTCCCAGCTCAGTTCTACCAGTTACAGAGCAAACACCTTCCCCAAGGCAGTGATTCTCTGACTCGATTTATATCGCTGGCTGCAAAATGGCTTTCAAACCCTGGGCTTCAATGTGTTTTCTTAAAAAAAAAAAAAGAAAAAAAAAAGACTGATTCGACAGAGGTTCCTGAACAATATCACATCTCTAAGCCTCAGCAATATTCATTTGCTCTCTACCAAAGGCAGTGCTTGGTCTGGTTTCTGAGAGCTGTGGCCATTGCAGGGCTCTTAGGTAGACTCCATGCAGAGGTGTGGAATGTCTGCATCTCTGCTTTGGAAAACATAAAAAGAGATTATCCTCAAAACTCAGCCTATGTGTGGCAGTTAAAAGCTGCACTGAGGCAGGTCCTTCCAAACCATGGCCAATCCCCATTAACTGAGCCTCCTCCAGCCACCAGCAGCATTTTATCTGCTCTACTAATTCAGGATGGAAGGCTCGGTTTTGGCCCTCAGCAACGACTGTCTGGCTGCTCGTCCCCCTGGGGGCATTCTCACTGCTTTTCCTAACTTTCTCCTGCGGATCAGCAAATAAAACATCCCTGGTGCTAACAACTGATCTCAGAGATGTTTTATTCCCTCCTCACATAATGTTCTAGTTCCTCGTAAATGCGGGGAGATGAAGCCTTCGGTTCTGCGTGGTACAGAAGCGCCATTAGGGCAGCCTCGGCGTGAGCGCTGAGCAGCAGCAAATTTAGGATGATAGTGTGCTAAAACAGCTGAGAGACCCACTGCCAATTCCAAAGCTTTCTGGCAGCTCTGCCTTCATTTTGGAGATTTCTATCTTAGCAGACCTATAAAGGAACAGATTAGTAGAGATAAATTGGATGGCAACTTGGCCTATATGTGTTCAGCAAGGCTAGATTGTGGCTCTCTGATGCTATGTAATGCCTGGTAATCATAGAATCATAGAATGGTAAGGTTGGAATGCTATCAGAGGTTTCTCCTAGGTGCCAAAAGGTTTTTGTAGGGTTCTGCCCAGAGCACAGGGGCTAAGGGCGAGCAGATGAAGCTCTGTGCTGAGCTTTGTAGTGGTGGTTTGAGGCTGTTTGTTACCCAGGTGCTGTCATGTTCTTTGGTGGCTATGCTGCCTTCCTGGACCCCACGCCTCTCCATGGGTATTTGAAAGAGAAAGTGGGACTGTGAGAGCACAAAGAGGACTTCAGACTTGGTGCCATCTCCAGCTTGCTCCCTAGAGTTGTTCTTTCTCCTCCCTGGCTGCATTCAAAGCTGAGGAGGGACTCCCTGCGCATGTACCCTGTTTGAAGTCCTGAGGCAGTGAGCTCTCCAGCGTGGGTGAACTCGCCTTGGCACTACTGCAATTCCCTGTGAGCCTCACCCTCCTCTCTGATCCTGTCCAGATACCACCACTGCTTGTTAAATACAGCAGATTTTTGCATCTTTGCATCCAGCTGCTTAGTATCATCCAGCTTCGACACAAGAAGCTTCACAGCAAAGGGTATCTTTGAGCATGCTCCTTGAGGCACATAAATACACATCTTCTTCCTTTTAAACCCTGACTATATGAACTCCATTCTATTTGCTCCATTACCCACAAGCAAATTGTAAAATTATAGCCCTGTCCTTGGGTTGGGAGGCTGTGCTTTGAGCAGCTGCTGCAGCTCTGAAACTCTTATTAATACTGAGCAATGAAGGCAAGGGTTGGGGGAGCAGGGAGCCTCTGATTACTCAAGGTAAAAATGATGGGAACTACACCAAGACGAACGCACTGAAAAGCCTCCCCAGTCTATTAACCACCGAAATTGGGATGTGTAGTGAAGCTACTCAGGTTAAACCTTATTTGCCATTCTAGAGGATTTTACTCACTTTCCTCATTTAATCCACTTAGTTCTGTAAGCAGACAGACAGATGGACAGGGACTGATCCCTCTCTCACTCCTCACTGAGATATCTGTTCCTTCTGTGTGCATTTCTTTAAGGTGTTCAAAGTTGTTCTTTGATAGATAAATCCTCCTGCAGCTTAAACTGCCATATCTGAAATGGTCCTGGCTGGAGAAGGGATTAAGCAGCAAACCCTTATTTATTTTCTTTTTGATGCTCAAAATGAACTGTTTCTGCTGTTCCTGTGAGGCATTGCCTGTCCTGCCCCTGCACATGTTCTTCAGAGGGGCACTTCTGGCACTTACCTGCCCTGGGAATTGAGAGAGAATCCTCTGACTGAGCAGGGGGATGCCCTGGGGAATGGCTGGAGACCACAGGGAACAGGGGTAGTAAGATGGCTTCATCTGTCCATGAAAATTTCTCATCATTTGCTTTTCATCTACTTGCAGTAAAAACACTTGAATATCTGGATAGAAACATCCTTGGGCATAGTTATTTTATTAATATGCTGGGTTTTAACAAAATACACCAACTGTGAACATTAGGTTGTGTTCACTCTACCTCTGGAGGTATTTTGGAAATCACCAAGTAGTAATCTGGCCTTTGACACTACTCAATAGGGGAATCCCCAGAAAAATCTGTGAAAGATAGTATCTGAGGTACAAACTGGCAGGTAATGGAGTCTTCAGAGCTAATAACTTCATGCCCTTTTGTTGACTGGCAGCTTCAAAATTGAATGTCTCTGGTTGTTGCTCTTGGGAGCAGAGCTTCCTGTGGCTGTTCCTCAGCAAACAGTGATTAAACTGCAGCTTTATGCTGACGGGAAAAAAAATAAAAAAGGCAAAAGAAAGAAGGAAAAAAAGTAACTTTGTAAACAAGCTCTCAGGAGAAGCCCTCCAGCTTGCTCTCCTCACCTTGTGCATTCAGAAAGCAAACATCAGCCTCCTCCTTCCAAATTCTGAGGCTGACTTAAAAATGCCAGACTGAACTGTTTGCTTTGTGTGGTTTTGTTGTTGTTGATTTTTTCTTTTTAGCTATTTTATTTTTATTTCAAACACATCTGGAAAACTCATTTGTTGTTTTGATTTTGCCACTGGTCAGATTTTCATTTTTCCAGCTTGCCTGTGAGCTGTACTTGCAGGGGAGGGAAGAGACAAAGCGCCTGGAGCCCTGACTGCACAGGGCAAAGACATGAGGATCACTGATTACTCAGGTCAAGCTCTCCATTGGCCCATTACTTCTCTCCTGGTTGCTCAGGGACTCTGCACCCCAAATGGAAGCTGCCTTGAACAGACCAAATAGGGTGCTAAGGTGCCTGTGCTCCTGACACAGGCAGCTTCTGCCTAACACAGCTGATGCTCCACTCCCAGCATGTTGCTTCCCCAAATTTGCCTGCCAAGCAGCAAGCCTGACAGAACATTTGGAAACTGAATACTTGTGCATGACATAAAAGAGCAAACATATTCTTAGTTTGATTTGCTATCCTCTGAATTTCCATCTTCTTTTCTCTGTTTTCCCTTAGAGGTAGGCAGGACCAGACTTGACTGCAATGGATGCAACCCAGGAGCCACCTATGACTGCCCCATCATTGGGCTGGGGCTCCAGAGCAGGAGCTGTCTGTGAGGTCAAAGCAGATGCTGATAGCAATAAATGCTGAGACTAAACCCAGAAGAATCAGTCATTTTTCTTGTGACCTTCAAAGAAAGCCCATTCCTGTTGAAGAGAGGCTCATCACTGCAGCATCACGAGAGGAGGGGTGTTGCCATATCTCTGATGTGGTGATTTCAGGTACAGTTGCTGATGTCTGGGATCAGGCAGACTGCTTGGATTGAGTGGGCCATTAGTCTATCTCACTAATAGCAGACTCACAGAAGAACATTATAATTAAACCCAGGATAAGTGTCAATGGTAAACTTTGATGAGAAGAGCTTCTGGCTTTCGTGCACATCCAGGCGTGTCAGGTGAAACACAGAGCACAGATTCTGCAACATCCTCTCTTTCACCACATAGGAGGACATTGCAGTTGTTCAGTGTTGTGGGAATTTGGGATGTAAAATATTAGGCAGTTCCAGAGACTTGAAGGAGCAGACTAGATCTATTGCCGTTGTTTGAGTTGATGGTAATGCCTGATGTGCCTGGTGTTCAAAGAAGCTGGCACAGGAGGGGAGTGGTGGGACCCTAAGACCCAAACCCTGCCATGGGTTTGGAGATGCACTTAAGCACTGTGGAGAGACCTGATACCTGCACTGATAATAGGATGAAGAGGCTCAGAGTGGATACAGGGAAAACTGGAGTGATGCAAGAAATGGGAAAGCTGTCTTAGGAGGAGAGAATAAAAAACTGGGACCCATAACAGAACAAGGAGAAGGCTTGAGAAGGATGAAGTCTTGAAGGCTTAGGTAAGGTGACTGCAGGTTTGTTCACCACGTCCCATAGCACACCGATTGAAGAATATCAGTGTAAATCAGGTTTTTGCACAGAGTGCATTTCCAAAACATACTGTATGGAGATTTTGGAAGCTGATGGTGTCAGCTCAGTCAGTGTATCTCTTCATGCTGCAGACCTGGTGTTCTTGTGGCTGTTCTTCAACCTACAGCACAGGACAAAAACAGCAAAGAACACAGCACTACCCTGCTGCTCAGTGCTCAGCAAACTCTCCTCAGAGTAAGCTATTCAAAGGAAGACTGTAGAATAGGGCTGCTTTGCAGGTGGGATGTTTGTCATGATCAGCGTGGGGTGTCACTTAAAACCTGATTCATCCAGATCCCCCCTGGAATGACATGTTTAATATGAATTATTTTTTATCCTCCAGCAATTTTCTGACTGCTCCTCTCTGTCGATCTGCAAGATATAGAAAATAGCATATCTCTCCTTTCATGCAGTCAATGTGGAAATTAAACAACTTTCTTCCTCAGGGGACATATTTTACCCCAACCAGGAGCCAAGGCAGCATAGCTGGCAGGCTGCTTCATTGCTTCAGGTTGCAGAGGCACAACCTGGTCAAATCCCCTTGGAGACACAGGCTGTGTGTGTTCAGCAGCCCGGGTAACAACCCTCCAGTTTGCTGCAGCTGGCTTCCATCTCTCTTTCTCTGACATAGAGGTCAGCTGGGGATGCTCCAGTCCAGTTCCTGTGTCATGAGACCCCCAAATGATTTTGTAACAGTGAAGCTACACAAAATGTATGGATGAGGTATGAGAAAAGGGATTAATTTGCTCATCACATCTACATCTCCCTGCCCCACCCAGCATGGGTAATGACCCTTTGCTCTTGGAAGTTTTTACCTTGACTTCTCTGGGTTTTGTCCTCCAGCTCAGTATCTTCTCTTTGGTCCCACTCAGGTTTCCTTCTCTGAACTGGAGATGCTGCCCAAGCCCCCAAGCATCATGGAGGCTGCTGTGCCCCAAAGTCCCAACAGAGAAGGCAGACCTATAGCTGGGAACTCCCTGATGTGTTTGCAGACTGCGGTAGTCATGCATGGAAGAAGCTCTGAGCAAGACCATGCTTCACAGGCTGAGCAATGCATGGATCTGAGTCTGGAGAGGAACATTTCCTATTCCATGAGGCTTGGAGCACACCAGACACGTGTGTAACGAGCGTGTCTGGGTCTTTGGATGTGTCCCCCCTACTTTCTTGCCTCTGCCAGTATATATGTTTGCAAGAACTCGTGCGCGACTGCATGTCCAGACTCCTAACCCCTTTTCTCTGGGAAGAAGCCACTCAAGAGCTTTTTCCAAGTAACATTTCCAATAGAGAAACCTGCATAAATGGTGCGTAAAGCTTTTATGAATCAAGTCCTTAATCAGAACTTCAGGTTCCCGAGCACATCCTTCAGGCCTAACAGCCCTTTAATACATTCATCACATTAAGAGTTAATTTACAACACGCGGTTTGAGACGAGCTCTCAGCCCTTTGCTAAGGATCTGCCTGAAGTGTGGGCCATGTATTAACAACCCAAATGTATTCTCCTCTCAGGGAAAAAAAAAAAAACCCAACCAAAAAAACAACAAACATTACCCCTGATATTTTTGCCCTTCAAGGCAGAGTCTGGGCCATGGAACAACATAGCAATGGTGTGACGAGACCGCCGCCGTGTTCATGAATTTCAGATGCTTGTGAGAAATTATCTATTTTGCTGGACCCTTGCTGGGCTCAATCAGTTCCTCCACAGTTGGTGAAAATTAAGAGCCAGTATGATGCAAAGATGGTATTTTAGACACTGCTTGACATCAAGGCTCCCATTCCACTAGCTTTGGTCCCTTCTCTACCTTCCAGGACATGTGCCCTCTCTATCTTTCCTCCAAAAGGATCGGTGTGTTTGTTGTGCTCTCAGTTTCCAGGAAATGGTCTTTTATGTCCAAAGGTTGTGTGTTTCTATGCAGAAATGATAAGTTTGTTGGAAGGAGAGAAGTTCATTGCCTTTGTCCTGGTCTGAATTAGAACACAACTAATTCTGTTCAGAGACTTTACTTCATAGTTCAGTCTCTTCTAAGTAACTGCACTTTCAGAAGTTAAGGGTATGTTTCCCCAGGCAGTGTCTGCTTCTACTAGTGATAACTCTCAAAGTTTCTAGTTAGGAAAGGCCAAGTTCACTGTTAAATCTTGTGTACTGTGTTTGGGGTGCAGAGTAAAAGGTCACATCTGTGGGGAGGAGTGTACAGGACAGGTAGCCCTAAACTAGCCAACAAGTTATTCCATTCCATACATTTCATATTTGGTGTAAAGCTGAGGGGTTCCAAAGGTCAAGCCCTTTTCTTCAGTAGCTGATGTCTTAGGAGGGCTCTGTCAATTCTGCCTTTGATCCCAAACCATGAGTTCCTGAATCTGCTGCTAAGTCCAGTCTGGGCTGCCTGCTGCAGCATCAGTGGTGACAGTGACTAATTGCTGACAGAAAGACTGCATTTGACATTGTATTTATATATATTTCATTTTATTGTTATATTTTCATTAAAGTAGTTTCAGTTTTCTTTTCCAGTCCATAGGTCGCTCTCTCTTCCTCCCTCTTCCCTTTAGAAAGGGAGAGGAGTTGATAGAGAGCATCTGTCACTCATTTAGCAGACTACCTATCTTTAACTCTTGACAGCCTAATGCCATCTGCCTGTGCAGGATGTTGGGAACTCTTGGAGATGAACTTTTGAGCACTTTGGTCCATGAAGAAGAGCATCAGAAAGGCAGATCTTGCCCCACATCACTTTTCTTCCTCTCTCTGTTTTCTAAGCAGGTAACAATTTCCAAACCATTTTTCTCTTTTGAGACAGTACTATTCTGGAGGCAAGCCACAAATCTGCTAGTGAAATAAAAGAGCCATGTAAATCACTTTGCTAAGCAGCATCTTTCTTGAAGCGATCTTGCAGAGCTTTGCAAAGCTTTGCAGATCTGGAAGGTCACAATAGTAACTTTCAATGTATTGTTCTCCCCATGGGCCCTTTTGTCTGCTCTCTCACAGTAACAGGTCAAAACCTGAGCCACAGGGGACATGAAGGGAGATTATAAAGCCACGCTTCCAGCACTGCATCATTCTCCCCCTTCCTCAGACCCACTGCCCCATTTATCCCCTTTCTCAGCCCCACTACCCACCTTTGCTGCACCACTATTGCTGCATGGCACAGCTCCCTGTCTCAGCCTGCCACATCCCAGCTGCTCCACTGTATTCAGCAGAGTCCTATGAAAGGATGGGAGGTGACAATCATCTGTACCCCTCGTAGAGATGGCTAGAGAAGCTCTGCAGTTTGGGGTGAAAATAACCTGCTATCTTAATTTAAATTAAAATCTTTTTTCAAAGCATATAATTTTCAGCACAATATTGTCCAGGAAAAAGAGGCTTACATTATCCTGTATTCATATGCTGACATTGGATGAGTTCCATTTTTCATCTGTTTTGATGCAAAAACCAACCCACAATTTATGAGATAGATCTATATATCTCATATAGCCTCAAAGGTCGAAACAAAACAAAGCTCAAATTCACTAAACTCAAACATTTAGATTAAAACACTTTTTACAAGTCAGTAACATTGGAAAAGTTTAAAACTTTGGGGTTTTCTACTGCAGAACTAAAAAAAAGGAAGGATTTGTGGAATTTCAATGAAAAAAAAACCCCATGGGGTTCCCACTCTCCTCCTTCTGATAGACTGACATGAGGAACACAGGGGACCCATCCCACACCTTGATATGAACTGGAAATTCTGGTATATGCTTTCTGTAGAGAAAAAAACCTTACTTATCTTTTATGGGCCTCTCATTGGCCCCTACTCAAATTGCTCCACTTTTCTACAAGATAAATAAACCAGACCTGCTAGGCTTTACCTGGACCCTT
>WBNM01031383.1:1503-25584 GCA_013399055.1 Ramphastos sulfuratus | reverse complement strand
TGATAAGCTGTAAATAGAGCTTCTTGCCTTAACTTCCAGGAGGCTGAGTCTAGTCTGGGTGATTTTCATAGTGTGTGGGGTGCAGATAACTCCCAAACCATCACACATTTTGATATACCATACATGTCAACACACATCTCTATGTGCATAAACACTAAAATTCAAGTAAACTTCTATTTCCAATTACATTTCCACAAGTAAGAAGTCTTACTCAGGCACTGGAAGGTTCAGGTGTTCTCCTTTCAGGTCTCCTTATGGTGATTGCTTCCTCTTCATTTCAGCAAGCATTAATTAACATCATAGGATCACAGGATGACAGAATGGTCTGGGTTGGAAGGGACCTCCAAAGGTCATCCAGTCCAACCCCCTCTGCACTCAGCAGGGACATCCTCAACTAGATCAGGTCTCCCAGAGCCCTGTCCCTGGAGATATTCAAGGTGAGGCTTGACAGGGCTCTGGGCAACCTGATCTTGTTGAGGATGTCCCTGCTGAGTGCAGAGGGGGTTGGACTAGATGAGCTTTGGAGGTCCCTTCCAACCCAGGTTGGTTTTGAGGCATGAGCTGCCAAGGGCAGCAGGGCAGAAAGGTATTTCAACCCAAAGGGGTAAAATAAAAAACTTCCTCACAATTGGAAGTGAGATGGATAATGCTATCTACAAAAGGTATGCAGGGAAAAGGAATACAGATACAAACCAATCTGCCTCAGCCCAGTTCTCCGTCTGGGCCTACCAGGCCAAAACCTTCCAGAGGCTTCCAAAACAAGGCTCAACATGAGCCTGCAGTGTGAGTGCAGCCCAGACAGCAACCGAGTGCTGGGCTGCAGCAAGAGCAATGTGGGCAGCAGGGTAAGGGAGGGGATTCTGCCCCTTTGCTCTGCTTTCCTCAGACCCTACCTGGAGTCCTGTGTGCAGTTCTGGAGCCCCCACACAGGAAGGACATGGAAGTGTTGGAGCGGGTCCAGAGGAGGCCACAAAGTTGCTCAGAGGGCTGCAGCAGCCCTGCTATGAGGACAGACTGAGAGAGTTGGGGCTCTGCAGCCTGGAGAAGAGAGAGGGNCTGTAGGCCACTTCAGATACTGGAAGGCTACTCTGAGGTCTCCTGGAAGCCTTCTCTTCTCCAGGTTGCAGAGCCCCAACTCTCTCAGCCCATCCTCATAGCAAAGTTGCTCCAGCCCTCTGATCATCTTCATGGCTCTAATTTGATGCTTACTTAATTATTATATTTTTCTCTTTGTGGATTTGCACATTTTTATCTCATCCCAGCAAAAAGGAAGGCTACCAATACGTTATTTTAGCTAAATATTGTTCACATGTTGTCCTGCTTACTAAACCTTCTATATGAGCCTGGAGTATTTTTCACAAGCATTTGCCTGTTTCCTGCTTCTTTTGAGGGGAAAAAAAAAGAGAGAGGAAATAATTTCTCTTAGAAGCTCTCATTCATAGTAAACACCACTGCTGATTTAACACTCACCTTCTACCACATCCATCCCAGCTTCACATTTGATGCTTACTTAATTATTATGTTTTTGTCTGTGTGTTATGCACATTTTTATCTCCTCCCAGCAAAAAAAGAAAGGCTACCAATATGTTATTTTAGCTAAATATTGTTCACATGTTGTCCTGCTTACTAAACCTTCTAAATGAGCCTGGAGATGTTTCCACGGTGTTTTAATCAACTGCTTTTTGCTTTGATCTCAGAAGAGAAGTTGTGAGTTTATGTTTCAAAACACCAATGACCCAGAACAAGAATTTGAAAGATGCACCTTTACAAACAGTAGTTCCACAATCCCCCCCCAATAAAGGAGGTAAAAGACTGATTTAAAATGGATTAACTTTTCTTTGTTGAATTGTGCTCCTCCTCATACCTTATTAAATTATTATGCTTTGCAAAGCAGCAAATATTAAAGAGTTTTAATAAATAAAGAGCGCTAATGCCTCAGGTCAAAAGAAATCCTCACCAATATCAACAGCAAAGCTTTGCTTTGCTGGTTTCAGGATTTCACCAACAGGTCAAAATTCACGCTCAGGGTAGAAATTCCCCAAACTTTATTTCTTTTAGAAAAAATAAAACAGAAGCTTGAAGCAAAAAATAAGATACCTTCTAAGTCTTGAAGTCAGTAGGCTAATTTTTTTTTTTTTTTGCAGTTAGAAATGAAAGGTTGGTTCATACTCATAAATATATTAATTCTAATAAACTCTGAAAACCTGAGTCACAAACAGAAGAGGAGGAAACTTTCTGGTGTCCCTGAAGGAAATGGGTAGGAGGACATAAAAGAATATACAAACCCATGCCTGCTGCAAACGTTAAACCAAAGTGATCTATAAAAGAACACAGACATTTAGGGAGTAAACCATGCCAAATGAGAAATGGGAAATTATCTTTATACACTAAAAATGTCTTCTGCTTTCAACAGAGTGAGCTAATATAGGTTTATAAAATTTTACAGCTGGGAGGCATATTGCATAAATGCATGAACAGGTCTTCAGGCAATGTACAGTAATGGAAAGCAGAAAATGAATGGATGGCATTGAGAACGTCTAGACAGGATCACAGCATGAAGGGACCTCTGGAGATCTCGCAGTCCAACTCCCCTGCCAGAGTAGGACCATGGAATCTAGCACAGGTTGCATAGCAAAGCACCCAGACAGGGCTGGAAAGACTCCAGAGAAGAAGACTCCACAGCTTCTCTGGGGCTTCTGTGACCCTTACAGTAAACAGGAACAGAGAAGGTTTCACCTCAACATGAGGAGAAACTTCTTTACAGTGAGGGTGACAGAGCCCTGGAGCAGGCTGCCAAGAACCGTAGTGAAGCCTCCTTCTCTGGAGGCTTTCCAAATCCACCTAGATGTATTCCTGTGCAGACTACCCTGGGTAACCTTCCTTTTGGCAGGGGGGTTGGACTCAATGATCTCTGTAGGTCCAACCTCTAACATTCTGTGACTCAAATGGGTCATAAGCATTGAATTTTGCCCTCATCTTATGAAGAAGGAATAAAAAGCAAGCTTCCAACCCCAGCAGTTTTTCATACATGATCTTTTCTCCTTACTAAAGAAAAAATCATAGAATCATAGAATGGTAAGGTTGGAAGGGACCTCAAGGATCATCTAGTTCCAACCCCCTNGCTCCCACAGGATCACAGGGTGATAGGGGTTGAAGGGACCTCTGGAGATCTTCCAGTCCAAGCCCTCTGCCAGAGCAGGACCAGAGAATCCAGCACAGGTCACACAGGAACACATCCAGACAGGACTTGAAACTCTCCAGAGAAAAAGAGATTCCTCTGGGAATCTCTCTGGGGAGCTTGCTGCAGTGCTCTGGAACCCTTACAGTAAAGAAGCTCTTTCTCATGTTGAGGTGGAACTTGCTGTGCTGCAGTTTCCAACCATTGCCCTTTGTCCTATGTCAGGGCACAATTGAGCTGAGGCTGTCTCTGTTCCTTCCTTCCTGATCCCCAGCCCTCAGATAATTATAGGCATTGCTCAGATCCCCTCTCAGCCTTCTCTCCAGACTAAGCAGCCCCAGGGCTCTCAGCCTTTCCTCTTCAGGCAGTACTCCAGTCCCTTCATCATGCTTGTAGCCCTCCCTTGGACTCTGAGCACCATGCCAAAATACACAGTAGATTAAAATTTACCTCCATAGTTACAAACAGCTGTCTTCAAAATACATTCACATGGTCACAATGTTGTGTTTTCACCTGGGAAGTTAACAGAATCCTTAACATTGCAAAAAAAAGTGAGTTTTGGTTGCTACAGATCAGTGAAATTCCACCAAAGTCAGAAGTTGTGTGCAGTTCTGGGGCCCTCACTTAAAGAAAGATATTGAGGTGCTGGAGTGGGTCCGGAAGATAGCAGCAAGGCTGGTGAGGGGTTGGAAGGAAAATATGATGAGAGGAGGCTGAGGGAGCTGGAGATGTTCAGCCTGGAGAAGAGGAAACTCAGGGAGGACCTCATCACACTCCTCAACTACCCGAAGGGAAGTTGAAGTAAGGTGGGTGTCAGGCTCCTCTCCCACGCAGCTTAGAATCATAGAATGGTAAGGTTGGAAGGAGACCTCAAGGATCATCTAGTTCCAACCCCCTGCCATAGGCAGGGACACCTCCCACTAGCACAGATTACTCAAGGCCTCCTCCAACCTGGCCTTGAACCCCTCCAGGGAGGGAGCAGCCACAACCTCCCTTGTGCCGAGACAAGAGGGCACGGCCTGAAGCTGAGCCAGGGGAGGTTTAGGTTGGATATGAGGAAGCACTTCCTGATGGAAAGGAGAATTAGACACTGGAATGGACTGCCCAGGGAGGTGGTGGAGTCACCATCCCTGAAGGTCTCTAAGAAAAGATTGGATGTGGCAGTTGGTGGCATGGTTCAGCTGCTGTGGTGGTGTTAGGTCATAGGCTGGGCCTGGTGACCTCAGAGGTCTACTTCAGTCTCACTAATTCTGTGATTGACACCAGTTAAGAGTCTGGCCAGACACACTTACAGCTGTACTTTAACTGCAGCACACGAAGTAAGAGTGATCACAATGCAAAGCATGGATTTTGAGAAAAATACACAACTGCAGAAAATGAAGTCAGCAGAAGAATTATAGCCATGTTGGATGGGGCATGGGAAGCAGATTATCACATTTGTAGTACATTAAAGAGAAATGGATGTCCCAAGGGTCGTTTAAAATTCCATGTGATTACCATAGCCAAGTGAGCTTTTTAAAGAGCATAAAAGCTTACTAACTAATAAAAAGTTAACATTGCAAAGGAAGAAGACTTTGCTTCATAATAACTCCCTGGTGAGGCCACATCTGGAATATTGCATCCAGCTCTGAGCCCTTCAGCTCAAGAAGGACCTCAGGGAGCTGCTTGAAAGAGTCCAGCACAGAGCCACGAGTGCTGAAGGGAATGGAACATCTCCCTTATGAGGGAAGGCTGAGGTTGCTGGGGCTCTTTAGTGTGGAGGAGACTGAGAGGTGCCCCCATTCATGTCTATAATGATGTGAAGGGCAGTGTCAGGAGGATGGAGCCAGACTGCTCAGAGATGCCCAGTGACAGGACAAGGGGCAATGGGTGGAAGCTGGAGCACAGAAGGTTCCCACATAAGGAAAGACAGAACACTGGAATGGGCTGCCTAGAGAAGTTGTGGAGTCTCCTTCTCTGCAGACATTCCAAACCTGCCTGAATGTGTTCCTATGTGACCTACTCTAGGTGATCCTGCTGGGGGGGGGGGGGGGGATTGCACTGGATGATCTTTTGAGGCCCCTTCCAACCCCTAATGTTCTGTGACTCTGTGACTGCTGTTTGATTACACCCAAGGATGAAAATATTCCCACTCAATAAAAGGTGTTCCTTTTACCAATGTTTGTGAGCAGCAGTTTCCAGGTCTGACATTATCCATCACTTACACTTGCAGAATCAGAAATCTGGTGATTTCTTCCCAGCAACTAAAAGCTTGCTTAGTTTCTCGTTTGTGAAGGAAACTCATTTAAAATGTTGATTTTTGATGTGTTATTGGCAGCATTAAAAATGTTCTATGTACTAACAGACAAGACAAAAGCTTCTGATTCCTCCAAACTGCCTGTAACAGGGTGAGATGATTACGTTCCTTAATGTCTGAAAGCTCCTCTAGACCACTCCTGCGTGGTTCACATTACCTGACAAACAGTACATCTCCAAGAAGGTCAGAGTCTGGACAGATTGCAATTTCCAAGGACCTAAAAAGGAAATATTCTTCTCACCTCAGTGGCACAGATTAACTTTTCAAGTGTTTCTCTGCAGAGCTGTTCTGGGAAATCACTTAACGGAAGGTATAGCCTCATTTAGGTTTAGGTCTGAAGATTTAATTCTCACACTTTCATTGTTTACCCTAGGAAGACAAGCCCAATAATTCTTAAAACTGGCAGAGTGGCCAGGAACAGACACAGCAGGACCTGTGTAAATCTGAAAAATCAAATGTAAATTAATGAGAGGTAACAGATTTGGTGGGATTTATTTAGAGTGATAAAAATTGCAGTTCTTCAGCACTTGCAATCATTTTTACTTACATATTAGACTATAAATACATTTTTTTTTAACTTATAAATTAGATTAAAATACACTTTTGATCTAAAGGAACAGATAAAACATGAAAAGGAAGAACTACTTTTATATAACTCACTCAAAGTTATATATTTAATAATACACCAGAAACTCACAAGAGCATTTTATGAGGTCATTTAATTTAGTGTGTTCATTTTTAAGCTAACTTGTGATCTATTTTTATATTGGCTTTGCTGTTACATATGGAGTCACAGACACAAACAGCTCTAGCTCTAAAAGGAATGAGGGTGGTTGAGCACTGGAAAAGGTTGCCCAGAGAGGTAGTTGTGGCCCCATCCCTGGAGATATTCAAGGTGAGGCTCGACAGGGCTCTGGGCAACCTGATCTAGTTGAGGATGTCCCTGCTGACTGCAAAGGGGGTAGGACTGGGTGACCTTTGGAGGTCCCTTCCAACCCAGACCATTCTGTGTGACTCTGTAAGTTTTAGGTTGAGTGTTACTTTTCAAAGAGATAATGTCTTTAACTATTAATATGCAATGCCTATTAATAATATTCCCAAATGACTATTCTTTCACTTCAATTGTTTATACTTTCATTCTACTGTGCAAACAAGTCATTAACTAGTGAGTGAGCACCTACCTTTAGTTATGGAGAGTCTACTTCTAGCAGTAACAGCCATACTGCAAATCCTTAGCTTCACTCTCACTTTAACTTAGAATTGCCTCTACCTCAGAACCACTTCAAGGTACATTTTGGACCACTCTAGGTGTGGGCCTGATGTGTATCATACTACAGCAAAAAGGAAGATTTCACAAGTGAAAGCCAGACAAAGTTTGACAGCAATAAAAAGGTTGCAGAGGTAGGGAGAGTGCTCTGAAATATATTTAGAGATACTAGCAGGATATTAGCATTATTATCGATTTCTATTCTGTGTTACTCTATTTCTTTACCAAAATGCTGTGGGAAAGAGGGAGGTGAAGTGATGAAAGAATCTGAACCAAACCCTGTGAAGCTCTTTCTGACCAACCCTTCTCGCTATCTTCACACAGTGCACAAGCAGCAAGGACTTTCACTCCAACAGATGGGTCCCTCACTGAGGTCTGTGTGCAACCAGAGAAAACATTCTTGCTGGAACCAAGACCTTTCCCATGCTCTACATTTTTGCTGTATTTCCTTGAAGTCAAACTGATGCTGCTATTTTCCCTTTCCCCCCCCCTCCCCCTGTCACTGATGTTATTTTTGTTCCTTAGTCTTTTTTGTGCTTTAGTATAAAAGGGGTTAGCTCCAACAGTCAGCAGTTTGTGCACGTGCTAGATGCAGGCAAAATTTGTCACCGTGACATCAAACCTCTAACACAACAGATCTATTACCCTTTCTCTCTTGCTCAGTAAGACAGCTGCCCTCAAGGTATTAGCCTCTCAGCCTCTCTGATAAATCACTGACATATAGGAAACTTGATTATCCCAACACAGCAGGGCCAGAGGATGCTACTCAGTTGCAAAAGAACGTGGAGGAAGCACATCCACGAGGCTTACAATGAAAGATTTTTGATATGCTTGAAGTAGTTAACAAAAAAATTTATTGCAAGAGATAGTTTGTCACTAGATTTACAGTTTCAGAGAACATAGTACAAAACATAGTGCATCAGCTTTGTCTAAACATTAAATAGGTGCAAATACACAAAGATAAAAAACAAAAAAGTGGATACTTTACAACATAAGTTATAGAACTATAAATATATTTTATATACATTATACATATTCTAAGACATGATTCTTCACTTTATATATAGAGTTCATATTAGTATCAGACTATTCAGTGCTTCAGTTATAGTATAGGTCTGAACTTTACATGAAGGTTTGCATCCTTATACTTACAGTAAATGCTTCTGGAGGAAGAGGGCAAATTTCAACCAGTTCATTTCACAGAACCATTTTGCAAAGCCAAAGGGACTGCAGAACCTTGGGGGGGGGGGGGGGCATTTACGTAAAAACTAATTTCCCCCCCCCCCAGGGGCCGTCCCAAAAAAAGGGGCGGGGGGGGGGGGGGGCGCATTTAGCTGAAAGCTACTTTCCCCATCCCCAAGGAGCTGTCCCTAAAAGAGGGGCTGCAGGGGGATGACAGCCGGGTGTGGGGACAGCAGGGAAGGGAAGACAGTGTGAGGCAGCGGGGGAAACGCCAGCTGGGTCGGGTGCAGGACCGAGGGCGGCAGCAGCGGCAAATGCGGTGGGGCCACGAAGGCCGCGTGGCTCGCCGGGCAAAGCCTTGGCCCTACGGGTAGGTGAGGTAAGGGAGCTCTGGAAAGAGCAGGGACCTGTGAGAGGAACTGCTGGTGGGGCTGGAGAACCTTCAGGGTACTGGCAGCAGCGGCAGCGTGCTGCTGTAGGATGGTGTGATGGATGGTGGTAACGGAGGTAGAACACAGTGGTGGCTGCAAGGGCAAAGGCTGCAGCGGGGAGCTAGGCGGCTGCATGGCTGAGGGAGGGAAGGAGAACTTCACTTTGCTGGCCAGCACGTTTTGTGGGATGATCTGTTGGTAGGCCTCGGACGGCAGCTCTTTGAACTTTTCGTGGCTCTCTGGAGGGAATAGCAGTGTTTGGTCGGGCAGGGCGAAGGGGGCTATTAACTGCTCAGTAGCTATAAAGGTGTGACTGTTCCCATGTGCTTCTTTGAAGGGCAAGGGGGGCGGGCTGCCGAAGACGCCGGGGTTGCAGGGCACCCACTCGCTCGCCACTTCGCTCATCTTCTCGTGCGGCAGAGACTCGGCCAGTTCGTAAGGGCAAAGGTAGGCTTTAGGAGGAGCCTGTTCCAAATGTCTGCTGGGGAGGGGAACTTTGTAACGAGTTTGATTTTCATGACTGTTGGTATTTTCTCTCCTCTTTTCCTCTTGTGGAGGAATATCCTGGGTGCCGGCAGCTGCTGGAGCACTGAGCTCAGCAGCAACAGCACCACCAGAGCCTGCAGAGGCGTCAGAAAAGGTACTTGGAGTGCTCTCCATCACCGCCTGTGCCATCGGTTTGCCATCTTCCAGCACAGGTGAGCTATTGGTTTCTAGAGATGATTTGCTTTCCTCCTGCAGCTGCATTGCTTCCTCTGCATCTTCTGTGTGGTCAGCTTTGGGATCTGCAGTAGCTTCCTTTAGATTGTTTTGAGTCACGAAGTCCTCTGAAATATTTAAGGTGGAACTTGCAGAATTTTCTCTGGAAGGTCCGGAGGTCTCGCTCCTTGCACTCCTCTCAAGGAATATGTGATGGATTCTGGTTTTCCTTCTCCTGCGCTTTCCTTTTGCCTTGTGATGTGCACGTGCTTGCCTTAGATACTCCTCTGCTGATGATGCCTGTCCGTAGGAGCTGTCATCTGATGAGGAGGAAGAGGTGTGCTGCCGCCGCTTGCAGAGAGGCTTTTCAGGTTCCTCTGTCAGAACACTGCAACCTCTCTTTATGGACTGGTTTTGGCTTGAACTCTTCTCCTCACTGCAGTGGCCTAAACATTTATGCTCTGGGCTACAGCTTGATCTCCTGACTTTCCAGCTGCAACACATTTTGGAACACCTTAAGTTGTACCTCCTGGAACTCAGCACCAGCTGCTTTGCCTGTCTCCGGCAGCTTGCTTTGCTCCTTCTGTGCAGTCGTTTACAACCAGCACGGTGCTGGCTGCTAGTTCTTGCACTCCAGATGTCACAGCAGCCTCTGTCCCTGTGCACATGATCTGACACAGACAGGACTCTCTTAGGACCATTTTCAGTGCCAAGAGTTTGATGCGACTGTTGTATCTCATCTGTAGCTAGCCAGATATTCCCTGCATCATGCCTGCACTTCTCTGGATTGTTTTGGAGGTGCTGATACTTATTCTCATCTCTGTAGCTAATTTCTTTCTCAGTCACAGAGGACATCTCCATTTCTGCTGCTGTTGTGTCTCCACAGTGATGATGATGACAGTGACATAATTTTCTTCTCCTTTTTCGTTTTCTGCTTTTGTGAAGCCATTTTTCATGGCTCGCTTTGATCCAGACTTTGTTATGTTTCTCATCTATCACAGTGTTTTGTTGCAAGTGGTTTTTAGAAATGTGATACTTTTCTATTTTTCTAATCCTGAAGGACTCATCCAAGGACACTTTATTTTGATTTTTTGCAAGATCACATTTTCTGATGAAGGAGACATCACTTGTAAGGGGCATTGTATAGTTGCACACGGTTTTATTCATTTCTGTTTCATAATCACCACACTCTGAAGTAGCTTTATTTGTTAAATCTGAGACTGGGCTATGGTTGGCCTCAGTTTTGTGGTTCAGATGAGGTATGTTTGGTGGATGCTTGGGTTTTTCTTGGCTGTTACTTGCTCTGGATGACTTGAAATCAAAATATAAAGGATTACAGCTATAAGAAATTGAAGGGTCTGTACTCGTGTAAATTAACATTTCCGAGGGCCACTGAAGAATATTTGACCCATGTTTGCTAAGAACAGGAACAAAGGGTTCACAAGGTCTCTTGCACACAACTGGTTTGCTTTGTGGGGCTCCACCATAACCATCTTCAGATGGTGATGGAACTAATGTATCTGCCCCCAGTTTTTTTATGTCTGTTTCAATTGTGGATGAATCCCTGTTCCTGTCTTTACTGTTTTCCTCCACAGCATCCTGCAGAGATAAAGAATCCTCCACAACTGCCTGCACGAGAGCCCTGTTTGTCTGCAGCTCATAACCACTGCAGTCCAGGGGGAGCACGGTAGCACTATCCTCAACTGCTGGCAGTGCTTGGTCTGGTAAGTCTGCTCCGCTCACATCAATAATGTAGCCATCCATGTCTGAAGACAGCAGCTGCTTTGAGTGGGACACAGCAGGACCTAATAAGGGACTCTCCAGCACCCCGCTTTCTTCACTGGCCAGCTCCTTTGACTCCTGAGCTTCGGGAGCTTCTGCTGTGTCTGTGCATTTTTCCACCAGTGGGTGAAAACAGTTATGTTTCTCCTCAGGACACAGGACTATTTCTGCCACCGAAGGTGACTGAAGGTTACATGCTCCTGGAACAAACCTACTTCTTCTACTAAATCCATGCTCCATAGACGCCTCATCATTAAATTCATAGAAAACGGCAGCTGAAGACTCCAGTTTGACTGCTGCTTTCTTAGGAAAAGCAAAAGAGAACCCAACTCTATGTCCTTGAGCTCCTTGAACCGGATCTCCACATTTGCTAGGGTCGGATTTGTTCCCACATGCAGTTCCAGGGGTGGAAGAAATAACAGAAGCCAGGTCTTTGCAGTTCTGCGCATCGTGCACTAACGTACAGCTGAGCTCGCGCTGGCTGGCAGGGTCCGCAGCAGCGCTTTGCGGGCTAGCACTGCAATGGTCTCGCACAGTCACTGTAGTGGATTTGAACATGGGGCCACTTCCAGGAGCACTGCGAAAGAAAACAAAATGTGTGAGTCAGCATCTGGCAGAGAATAGAGGAATCACAGAATCAATCAGGTTGGGAAAGACCTCCAAGATCATCAAGGCCAACCTAGCACCCAACACCATCTCACGAACTAAACCATGGCGCCATGGTCCTTTTTAAAATACGTCCAGGGACAGTGACTCCACCACCTCCCTGGGCAGCCCATGCCAATGCCAATCACTCTTGCTGTGAAGAATTTCCTAACATCCAGCCTAAACTTCCCCTAGTGCAGCTTGAGACTATGTCCCCTCATTAAGTCACTGGTTGCCTGGGAGAAGAGACCAACTCCCATCTGGCTATAACCTCATTTCAATTATTGTGCAGACTCACAAAGAGGATTCTGAACTGCTTAATGGCTTCAGAAATTCCCAGCAGACCCACAAAGCTGTCAAAAGCATCCCCAGTTCAAGAGCTGGCTGTGAATATCCCAAACTCCAAATCCAGGCCTTGACTTGAGATTTCTGACTAACCTTCACCTGGCCAAAGCCTCCTTTCAGGTAGTTGTAGACAGTAATAAGGTTCCCCCTGAGCCTCCTCTTCTCCAGGCTAAACAACCCGAGGAATATTGCACCACACTGGTATCTGAGATTTTTAAGTTATCTGGAGAATCTATGGATAGGTAGATTTAGAACATGAAAAAACATCATCTTTTATAGGAGGACCATTTGCCTAGCATAACAAAAATAATGAGTAAATACTGTGCCCTCAGTTGCTTCACATGAACTAATAATCTGAAGGGCAGTATCCCTGCAAGACAGTTCACCTTTCCTAGACACACTGGTTAGCCNCAGGTCACTCAAGGCCTCATTCAACCTGGCCTTGAACACCTCCAGGGAGGAAGCATCCACAACCTCCCTGGGCAACCTGTTCCAGAAGAAGAGAGGGTCTATCTCCCTAGAAATCTTGCTTCTCCTTCCGATCATGGTTGCAACGTTATTACCACAAATGGTGAAGGTTTTACATTCCTTTGTGCCAGGAAACACATTAAGACAGAGCGCGCCTCACAGACCACTTCCTTCTTAGTCATCGCCCCAGTGAGTGCTGCTCTGCCCACAGGCAATCACCCAGCAGCTCCCATCCTATTTGTGCTCACAGACCGAGCCGTTGCCATCTCAGCAATTTCTTTCATGGAAAAATAATATTGGGGAGAGTGTTTTCAGCTGACAGTAGTGCAGCAAGTGATTCATCCCTCTTGAGAAAAAATTTATCACTGTCTGCTTCTGTTCTTCATTTCATGTCCTCTTCCCATCTGTTCTATTTGACTTAATAGGGAAGCAAAGAGAGGAGCAAAAACTGTTTAAGCTGTCGATTTTTCAGGATCCACAGGAACTGCTCAGCACTAGGAGTAATGAACCTAGGTGAAAACAATTCTTTTTGGTTTATTTTAAGCAAATTATTTTATGTTACCATGCAGAGCAATACTACACAGTCCCCTACATTAGACAGTTCAAGGCCCAGCTTGACAGGGTGCTGGGCCAGCTCATTTCAGCTAAATTCTTACCCTGAAAGGTTGGATTGGATGATCCTTGAGGATCTTGGTGAGACATTGGCACAAGTTGCCCAGGGAGGTTGTGGTTGCTCCCTCCCTGGAGGTGTTCAAGGCCAGGTTGGAGGAGGCCTTGAGTGAGCTGTACTAGTGGGAGGTGTCCCTGCCTATGGCAGGGGGTTGGAGCTAGATGATCCTTGAGGTCCCTTCCAACCTTAGCATTCTATGATTCTATGACCCTTCCAACCTGGATCTAGATGAGTGGTCACGGAGAAGAGGAGACTCGGGGGACCTTGCCAAACTCTACAACTACCTAAATGGAAGCNGGGGCAGGGAACTCCTAAACCATCACAGGATGTTAGGAAGCACTTCCTGATGCAAAGGGGAATTAGAGACTGGAATGGACAGCCCAAGGAGGTGGTGAAGTTGCTGTCCCTGGAGATGTTTAAGGAAAAACTGATGTAGCACTCAGTGCCATGGTCTGGTCGATGTGGTGGTGTTAGGTCATAGGCTGGACTTGATGATCTGAGAGCTCTACTCTAGCCTCAGTAATTCTGTGATTCTGTGAGAAAACTTGTAAGTGTTATTTAGGACCCCAAGAAGTGCTGAGATAATGAATGACAAATACAGTTATTTGGTCTGGAAATTAAGGTACAGTGTTTATGAGGAAAGATTTCTTCATCAGAATTCCTGCCCTGCCCAGTTCTGCATAAATGTATTCAAAAATACATTGTGCCGCTGCCAGACCCCTGCAAACATGATAAAACATAGGAAGAGTTCCTGGGGAGCTGCACATGGACACCAGTCTAAAATACTATATAAAAAGACATGAACAATGCCTGCAAAGGGGAGCACCTCCACGAGCACCTCCACTGGAACACCACCACCAGGGCACCTCCATCAGAAGAATTCGAGGAATAACTCCTGCAGACCAATTCCACAACTCCACAGAAGAACATCCCTGGGCCAGGCACATGTCTCTCTCTCTCTCTCTCCCCCCCTCTCCATCTTCATCTGATGGTAATGTAATCCCTGCTCTTTTCCTTCCCTGCTCTCCTCTTTCTCCATTGTTCCCCCTCCCTCTCTCCCCTCTTCCCTCTCTCCCTCTGTTTTGTTCAACTTTATCCTTTAATAAATAGTTGTATGGTGCTATCTGGTCTCACTTGCACCTTATTTTCACAACACAGAAGTCTAGAAGAACAAATCTTGCTTCTCTGGACAGAGATATTGTTAATCTCTGTTCTTTGGAACATGATAAGCTGTGTAACACATAACCTGGCCACTTGAGAAGTTTATGTGTCCAGGCACCCAGCACATGCTCTGCCAAGCTTGGAGTGGTTGGATGAGTGGAATGGATTGAGGCAGGCAGATTGAGACTGGGGGTTAGGAAGAAATTCTGTAGAGTGAGGGTAGTGAGACACTGGCACAGGTTGCCCAGGGAGGTTGTGGCTGCTTCCTCTCTGAAGGGGGTCAAGGCCAGGCTGGATGAGTGACCTATCTAGTGTGAGGTGTCCCCCACACTAGGCAGGGGAGTTGGAACTGGCCGATCTTTAAAATCCTTTCTAACCCAGCCCATTCTCTGATTCTCTGCAACACAGTACTTACCCTTTAATATAAGCAAATCCAGTTACTGCAATCTAAACCTAGATTTCTGGATGCTTTCCCAGGCAAGCAGTTTGAAAGCTCAATCACAGAGGTCTGTTACATCCTAGAAAGACAGACTGCGCTCCTCACCTCGTCAGTGGAGTAGTGGCAGCCTTCAAACGCATGACCTACTTCACTCAGCTTTTCAATCGATGTGCCTGGTTTTATGAAATATATATGAAACACATTTCTTTTTTTTTTTTAACTTAAAAATACATGTCATTTTTGCTCCACTGAAAAAGCAGTGCTAAACGTTTGTTCCTTCACACCGTGAGGATCAACTACTGTACACGCACTGCTTCCGAAACCCATGAGCGGGGCTCCAGCCGAGGGCCTCCGACAGCCCCGCGCCTCGCAGCATCAGCTGAGAGTGGAGGGCTTCTTTCAAAGTACTTTGTTTCTGTTTTAGCAGCTCAGCACTCACCACGTTCTCTCTTTCCTTAGCTCAGCCAGCTTGTGCAGACGTTGAAGGGCTTTCTCCTGTTTCCTTTCATCCTTACGTGACTTTGATGCTACGTTTCGAGCGAACTCCCTCTGCTTCAGTTCCTTCAGCCTCTGTAATGCACAGTCATGTAGTGCACAGAAGATAAAAAAAAAGAGAGAGATGATTAATATTTCTATTAAAAATTACTTTCCTGTAAGCATTCATGGCCTGAATTATTTTTGAAACCATCCAAAATCATAGAATCATAGACTGGTAAGGTTGGAAGGGACCTCAAAGCTCATCTAGTTCCAACCCCCTGCCATAGGCAGGGACACCTCCCACTAGGTACAGGTCATTCAAGGCCTTGTCCAACCTGGCCTTATTAGAGTGTTAACTCCAATCTACCACAGATGGTGAAACACAAATGGTTCCTTTTTATCTAGCTTTCATCTTATAGAATCATAGAATCAGTCAGGGTTGGAAGGGACCACAAGGATCATCTAGTTCCAATCCCCCTACCACGGGCAGGGACACCCTACCCTAGATCAGACTGGCCAGAGCCTCATCCAACCTGGCCTTGAACATCTCCAGGGAGGGAGAAGCCACAACCTCCCTGGGCAACCTGTGCCAGTGTCTCACNTCTGCCCTGAGCCTCCTCTTCTGCAGGCTGCACACCCCCAGCTCCCTCAGCCTCTCCTCACAGGGCTGTGCTCCAGGCCCCTCACCAGACCTTGCTGCCCTTCTCTGGACACATTCAGCACCTCTTTCTTAAACTGAGGGGCCCAGAACTGGGCAAAGCACTCAAGGTGTGGCCTGAGCAGTGCTGAGTACAGGGGCAGAAGGATTTCCCTGGTCCTGCTGGTCACACTGTTCCTGATCCAGACCCGGATGCCATTGGCCTTCTTGGCCACCTGGGCACACTGCTGGCTCACGTTCAGCAGCTGCCAACCAGTACCCCCAGGTCCCTCTCTGCCTGGCTGCTCTCCAGCCACTCTGTCCACAGCCTGTAGCACTGCATGGGGTTGTTGTGGCCAAAGTGCAGAACCTGGCACTTGGCCTTGTTAAAACTCCTGGCACTGGACTGTGCCCATTTGTACAGCCTGTTCAGGTCCCTCTGCAGAGCCCTCCTGCCCTCTAATAGATCCACACTTGCTCACAACTTGGTGTGGTCTGCAAACTTACTGATGCTGGACTCCATCCCCTCATCCAGATCATCAATGAAGCTATTAAACAGGCCTGGACCCAGCACTGATCCCTGGGGCACACCACTAGTGCCAGCTGCCAACTGGATGTGGCACCATTCACCACCACTCTCTGGTCCCAGCCATCCAGCCAGTTCTGAACCCAGCACAGAGTGTCCCTGTCCAAGCTACAGGTTACCAGCTTGGCCAGGAGTTTGCTATGGCAGAATGTGTCAAAGGCCTTGCTGGAGTCCAGGTAGACTACATCCACAGCCTGCCCCACATCCACCAGGCAGTCACCTGGTCATAAAAAGAGATCAGGTAATATAGTCCTCTGGACCTCTTTGTGTCCAGAGGGGCATGGATCTGTATAGAGGGACAGAGAGAGCTGAAACATTGTACAAGTGAGTATTGTGCTGTTGGTGAACTGTAAATATATGCAAATATACCTTGCAAATATTTATTGCCTTTTACACTTCAATATTTAGCCTACTTTTGTAAATATAATCTCATTTTTCTTCCATATTCTGAGTAATTGTGGTAAATTTACTCTGAGGGGTGTGTGTAAATTTCCTATTTGTTGGGTGGAAAATCCAAACCACAACTGTGGATATTCCTTTGATAGACAAAGAGAAAGAATTTGAAAGGCAAGCAGTTTCTTCTGTCTTTTCTATTTCATTAATGGAACTACCAAAATTTGTCTCTGCCAATAGGTGCTGTAAGGTTATAGATGCACTCGCAAATGGACATTATAAATTCACTCACAACTAAGTTGCTTTTGTTTTGTTTTGTTTTTTTTCTTCAAGAACAAAGGCTTGAAATGTGAAGCATCTTCACAGAACACTTCTTCCAGCTGTGCATTCATGTCTTCCTACAGACAGTATAATACTGACCTTGCTTCTCACCAGCCACTCAGGAAACCTGAAGTATTTCATTTCATAGGTGATTTCTGAGTGCTCAGAACACCAGACAGGAATGAAATTTGCTCTCTCCCCTCCCCATCTCCAGCTTTTGACATTTAAAGACAGGATTCCATTCCATTTTGTAGAGCTCAATAATTCTTCAGGCTGTTTTTTTTTTTTTGTTTTGTTTTGTTTTGTTTTTTCCTCCAATGCACAAGGAAAGAAGAATGCTGCAAAGCAAGAAAAGAGAGCTAAAAGGCTGCTTTCCCCCAAGGTTAAAAGGGAGAAGCTGAGGTGAATAGAACTCCATAATCATCCCCCAGCAGTAGCACTTTCTGCATGGGGCAGCAATGTGCCCTTGTGGCCAAGAGAGCCAATGGCATCCTGGGGGGCATCAGGAAGAGTATGGCCAGCAGGGCTAGGGAGGTTCTTCACCCCCTTTATTCTGCCCAGTTCTCAAATGGAGCAAAGAGAGGACTGGAGCTGGACAAGCTCTTGGCTGATATAGGACACACACGTAGGACAGGCTGCAGAGGTGTGCCCAGGCCAACCTCATGACATTCAACAAGCCCAAGTGTAAGGTCCTGCAGCTGGGTAGGCACAATCCCAAGCACAGCTCCAGGCTGGGTGGGGCATGGCTGAGAGCAGCCCTGAGGAAAAGGCCCTGGGGGTCTGGGGTGATGAAAAGCTCAAGATGAGGCTGCAGTGTGAGTGCAGCCCAGACAGCAACCAAGTGCTGGGCTGGAGCAAGAGCAGTGTGGGCAGCAGGGCAAGGGAGGGGATTCTGCCCCTTTGCTCTGCTCTCCTCAGACCCCACCTGGAGTCCTGTGGGCAGTTGTGGAGCCCCCAGCACAGGAAGGACATGGAACTGTTGGACCACACCTTGGGCCCTCCTCCTTGAGCATGCATGGAAACCTCACATCATGGAGGGTACAAGGGGCAGAGAGAGGGGAGTTTGGTCATTGGCAGGTGTGAAGTCAGGCATAAAAGATGCCTGCCTAGCAACAGGTCAGAACTTCAAGAACTTGAGAGCCTCAAGAACACCGAGAGCTTTGGAGCCTCAAGAGCTTGAGCTCTCAGCTTCCTCTCTACACATCATTACAACAGAAGAGGTCTCTTCCAGCAACGAGAAGAAGGCTACAACAAGAAGGACAGGAGGACCAGCAGGACTGGACCCTGGGACCAGAGAGATGCCTTTGGGATGCTCACATCGTTGGTAGCTATAGGACCTCTTCCCCTTTTCCCTCTTCACTTTACTTTCCCCCTGCCTCTTCTCTTTTCTATTTCTTATGGCCAAACAATAAAGTTTCACTGCTGATTGAAGTAAACCCCTTGGTGTGAGTCACCTGTGCTTTGCACTTTCAGATTACAGTAATGAACCACCACGAGTCCACCGTTCAGACTGTGAGGCTCACAATTTTCGAGCCATTAAATCGTTCCCCTTGATTCCTACAAGTAGGTGTCAATGTGTAAGACAGAGTCTGTCAGAAGTTTTGCATGCACAGCCTCTGTGTTGGGCTGTCTGCTTTTCTCTGCTGGGGAACTACTTGTTCCAGAGCTTTCCTTCTGTCAGACCTCCTGCCAAACACCAGCCCTTTCCTGCACGGAGAGCTGCTTTTAGCAGAACATGACCTAGTTATACAGCGTTGGCTTTCTGGTCTTACAACTGCTATGTCACTCCTTTTTGGGGAGAGCTTTAATACAGATCACAGAATTACAGAAGTAACCAAGTTGGAAAAGACCTCTGAGATCATCCAGTCCAACCTATCACCTAACACTTTCTAATTAGCTAAACCATGGCACTAAGTGCCTCATGCAGCCTCCTTTTAAACACCCCCAGAGATGGGGACTCCACCACCTCCCCAGGCAGCCCATTCCAATGCCAATCACTCTTGCTGGGAAGAACTTCTTCCTAACATCCAGCCTGAACCTGCCCTGGCACAGCTTGAGACTGTGTCCTCTTGTACTGTTGCTGGGTCCCTGGCAGAAGAGCCCAACCCCACCTGGCTACAACCTCCCTTCAGGTATCTGTAGACAACAATGAGGTCTGCCCTGAGCCTCCTCTTCTGCAGGCTGCACACCCCCAGCTCCCTCAGCCTCTCCTCACGGGGCTGTGCTCCAGGCCCCTCAACAGCCTTGGTGCCCTTCTCTGGACACCTTCCAGCACCTCAACATCTTTCTTAAATTGAGTGTCCCAGAACTGGACACAGGACTCAAGGTGTGGCTTAACCAGGGGCAGAAGGACTGCCCTGGTCCTGCTGGCCACACTATTCCTGATCCAGGCCAGGATGCTGTTGGCTATACCTCAGGAACTCCTGAGGATTTTACTCACTGAATATATCTGTAGAAGTTCAATGTTTCTCAGCTGTATACCAGAAAACATGCACCAGGTGCAAGCTGGTTTGAGGCCTGATTTGGTAGTTTCCAAAACATGCCATTTCCTAAACCTAGGTTGGGACACTCCTTGGTATCAATACAGGCTGGGGAATGATGAAACTGAGAACAGCCTTGCAGGAAAGGACTTGAGGGTACTGGGGGATGAGAATCACAGAATATTAGAGGGTTGGAAGAAACCTCCAGAGATCATTGAGTCCAACCCCACTGCCAAGGGCTAGTCCACACAGGAATGTATCCAGGTGGGACATGAAGCTGGACAGGAGCCAGCAATGCACACTTGAAATCTAGAAGGACAATCACACCCTGGGCTGCATCAAAAGAAGAGTGGCCAGCAGGTCAAGAGAGGGGATTCTGCCCCTCTGCTCTGCTGAGACCTCACCTGGAGTACTGTGTCCAGCTCTGGGACCCCCAATACAAGAGAGACACAGACCTGCCAGAGTGGGTCCAGACAAGAGCCACCAAGATGATCAGAGAGCTGGAGCACCTCTTCTACAAAGACAGTTGAAAGAATTGGGGTTGTTCAGCTGGGAGAAAAGAAGGCTCCAAGGAGATCTTACAGCTACATTTCAATATCTGAAGAGGACCTACAGGAAGGCTGTTTCTACAGGAAGACTCTTTAGAAGGGCTTGTAATGCAAAGACAAGGGGCAATGGTTTTAAACTGGAGCACAGTGGATTTAGGTTGGGCATCAGGAAGAAGTTCTTCACAATCAGAGTGGTAAAATACTGGAACAAGCTGCCCAGGGATGTGGTTGAGGCCCCAGCCCTGGAGATATCCAAGATGAGACTTGATGTGTCCCTGGACAGCCTGATCCAGCTGGAGGTGTCCTTTCAGGGTCCCTTCTGTGAATCTGTGTAAAGCATAAAAGGCCATCTAAGTGAGCCAGCATATGCCCCTGCTTATTTGGATCCTGTCCTTGTTCATTTGTTGGTGTTCAACCATCTACAACCCCCTTCATTCCCTCCCTGCCCTTTGCCATGGCAGTGACTGTTAGCTCTGCGTTTATGCTGCCTTCTGGTTGTATTTCATGGAGTTTGCCTGCATTATTTTTCCTGGATCTTGCTTACATTTTGCAAATGGAAAGGAGGCAACATTCAATTACATGTAAAATGCAAGCTAAGCACCACCAGGCCAGCCTAAAAGTTGTTCAAAGTACTTCAAAGCCAGGTGTGTTTTATTCCTAAAATGCACCTTTTACTTCATGTTTGAATGCCCTTCCATGTGGCAGACCTCTTCACTAATGCTAACCTCAGGTTTAATGCCTGTTGTGCTTGTTTCTTCCCATGGATCAGGTAGCAAATAATTAGCAAGCAGTGATACAGTGTCTGGATAGGATCCCCTCCTGTATTCTGCTCTGCTTGATCCAGCTCAAAACGTGTGAAGTCCCAGCAAGCAGAGTTCAGCAAAGGGCTCACAATGAATAATTAAAGGACATTTCTCAGAGTGCTAAACGCCTTCATCATTACCCTGACACATTGTATGGCCACTTCGGATGTGCTGGGCACAGACTACTGCTTGCTTTGCAAATGACTTCCTCTGAGCAAGGGGAAGCCTGACCCTGATTCCCCAGCTTTATAAAATCATAGAATGGTAAGGTTGGAAGGGACCTCAAGGATCAACTAGTTCCAACCCCCTGCCATAGGCAGGGACACCTCCCACTAGAACAGGTCACTCAAGGCCTCACTCAACCTGGGGCTGAACACCTCCAGGGAGGTTGTGGAGGACAGAAGCACAGAATGTGATCAAAGATCACATTCTGTGCTTCTGTCCTCCACAACCTTCCTGGGCAACCTGTGCCAGTGTCTCACCACCCTCACTACAAAAAACTTCCTCCTAACATCCAGTTTCAATCTCCCCTCTGCCAGTTCAAACCCATTGCCCCTTGTCCTGTCATTGCAAAACCTTGTCAATAGTCTCTCCCCAGCCTTCCTGTAGGCCCCCTTCAGATACTGGAGATCTTGATGTGGGACCTGCAACCAGATACTTGATGTGGGACCTGCAATTGGGCTGCTTTCACTCAGGCCAAAGCTGCATTACTTTAATATATCTAACTGTAGCACTGGGCTTGAAGCAGAAAAAAATCCACCTTTTTCTAACAAACTCAGCCTGGAAACCTTACTGCACACCCATTACATTATGAGGTGTCCCTGCCTATGGCAGGGGGTTGGAACTAGATGATTTTTGAGGTCCCTTCCAACCTTACCATTCTATGATTCTATGCTGAGTTGTGGCATGCAGGTCCAGGTGAAGGGAAAGATTTTACCAGCTCCTGTGTACCTATGCATGAATGAAATTATGCATGAGAAGACCACATGAGGTCTACACTCAGACATGTCTGCATTTCACTCAGAGGTATATCACCCAGGTGACCCTAGGCCTGCCATGCAAGGTAGTCATCAGAAAAAAAACCCAAAGAAATCCTAAATGGGCTTCCAACAGGACCCCATTTCTGGTTATTTCACCCTTGTCTGCATTCCCCCATTTGGCACATTAGAGTTAATTTCAGCACAATGCTTTTCAAAAACCTTGTGAGGAGTTCCCTCTTCCTCCCCCCTGAATTTCATAATGTAGGAACCATAAGCCCAGATCCTTCTGCAGGAGCCAGGAACCTGAAGACCTCCACAGACCAAAGCCCCTGGAGTCCTGTGTGCAGTTCTGGAGCCCCCAGCACAGGAAGGACATGGAACTGTTGGAGCGGGTCCAGAGGAGGGCCATGAAGATGGTCAGAGGGCTGCAGCAGCTCTGCTATGAGGACAGGCTGAGAGAGTTGGGGCTCTGCAGCCTGGAGGAGAGAAGGCTTCCAGGAGACCTTAGAGTAGCCTTCCAGGATCTGAAGGGGCCTACAGGAAGGCTGGGGAAGGACTATTGCCCTGTCATTGCAAGACCTTGTCAAGGGGCAATGGGTTTGAACTGGCAGAGGGGAGATTTAGACTGGATGTTAGGAGGAAGTTCTTTCCATTGTGGNTTTTTTTTGTTTGTTTTGTTTTTGTTTTAAAGTCAAGATTAAAGCACTTGGAACAACAGCACTTCAAACTAATAGGTCTTCAAAACACAGAGAAGATATTAATCAATATACATGCTCAAGACAGCAAAAGCAGGTGAAGTGAAACACAAATCAATACTACCAAACCAAGTGGTAAAATGAGGGGAAAAACAAAAACAAAAAAAACCCCAAATGAAACCAAAACCAAACCAAACAAACAAAAAAAACCCCAAAAACCCCAAACCACAGCCTCAAATAATTTGATACCTTAAAATAGCTAATTTAATGTTATCAGGACTGACTGTGAAGAGTAGTAGCAAAACTTTTTAGCTAAGTTGATGAAACCAGAGGGAAAATGGCAACAAGATCCAGGATTGATGGAGGCTGTCCCTGCAGCATTAATGCTTTACATGAAAATCAGCCACATCCCAACCTCCCCAACACAAAAGCATCACCAAAGATGCTTTCCTAAGCTACCCATGCAAAGATGATCTCCTTAGTCGAGGAACCACTTTAATAGGGTCAGGAGCCAGTGGAAACAGTTTTTATAGGAGTAGGAATCAAAAAGATGCCTATCAGGGGATTTCAGAGCAGTGCAGTTCAGATATTACTATGTTAATTTGCTTTTGACCTTAGATTAACAATTAAATGAGGTGGACTTTTACAATGCTGAAAATACACAGACCATAAATTCATTTTCTGATGGATGGAAGTATAAAATGACAGAACTTAACAGCCATGCCATCAGCTTTTGCTGCTTTATTGTCTTTTGATTCTGTCAGGAAAAAAATGACCAGATTCCCAGCAGCCACTCAGTCGTGAATTTATGTTTCAGAAATACTCCATCAAAAGCAAACTGCTTTTTTCTTGCTCCCTAACTATGGAATACTCAAAGCTGCAGCCCAAATAGCACAAGCAGGTTGCTGCAGCCCTTTATACACTGAGCATGACAAGAGCAAAGTGCCTGTGTTAGCACCTGGAGATCTCTCTCATGGCCCTTTCTTCAGATACTTGCTCCTGAAAGGTCAGAGGCAGCAGCACCACCACACTGAATTACAGAATTGTGCTGGTTTGAGGCTAATTGGAATAGTTTAATGAAAAAGATTAGATGATAGGCTGTGAAAAGCAAACAACCATAGAATCATAGAATGGTAAGGTTGGGAGGGACCTCAAAGATCATCTAGTTCCAACCCCCTGCCATAGGCAGGGCAAGTTGCTCCATTCAAATAACAGAGAAGAAGGTGGGACACGAGCATAGCCACATGAGATCAGGCATCCTGGTTAGTTCTGTTAGTCTTCATAATCAGAAAATGAAATATTACACTACTTTGGATGCTATTATATTAGGAATCAAGTCAGGCATACCTATGCAATTTGCTTCACAGGTATTCAACATATATAGAATCATAGAATGGTAAGGTTGGAAGGGACCTCAAGGATCATGCAGTTCCAACCCCCTGCCATAGGCAGGGACACCTCCCACTAGTACAGGTCACTCAAGGCCTCCTCCAACCTGGCCTTGAACACCTCCAGGGAGGGAGCAGCCACAACCTCCCTGGGCAACCTGTGCCAGTGTCTCACCACCCTCACTGCAAACAACTTCCTCCTAACATCCA
>WBNM01031378.1:0-16693 GCA_013399055.1 Ramphastos sulfuratus | reverse complement strand
TTCCCCTTCAGGAACATTTCTGGATTGCTTGAATTTATCCAAAAGTTTGCAAAGTAGGAGAGCTTTTTCTTTCTAAGCAGTGCATGCTGTATCTTCCTATTAATGAACAGCGTGATAAGCACGGCTAGGGAAAGGCTGCATTCTCCCCATTCACTGTAAGTCCTTGAGAACTTTAATTTGTGTTATGAACCATGGCAACTTAAAACCATACTGTGTTGCTGCTGAAGCAAAAAAAAAAATGTTTTAAAAAAGCTTTGCTCCTTCCTAAGCTTAAGCACATATCATAGAAACTATTAAATTATTTTAAAAGACAGAATGAGAAGTGAACAAAAGTCATGAAATACAGTGTGCATTTTCTTCTTCCTAGAGTAATTTTATTTTGACATGATGTATCAACATAAGAAAATAACCTCATGATGTTTTTTGGTGTAAGATTTTTTAGTAGAAATAATTTTTCGTATTTGAAATTTATGTACTACTTGGTATCTAAAAGTAAGACCTGGAACTGGATTTATTTAGGCAAAATTGTTTCCAGTGGACTTCTAAATTTTGAATATTTTATTAATCTGTTGTTTTCAAGCTATAAATAAAGGTGAATGATTATGGGGGAAAAAAAAAGATCCCATTATATCCAGACTACTTCTGATTTTTTTTTTTTTAGTGCAGAAATCCAAGATTCTCCAGTGAATATTAACAGAAATTAACTTTGACCAAAAATTCATATTATCTGTGAAATATGTGATGTCTCATTTTCTGTGAAATGAGAAGTGTTGTATTGGAATGAAAGCACTCAGGTAACTTGTTCAATTAATTATTTAAATATTTGTTACAAACTTTCTGGCTATGTCATATAGAAAAAAAAAAAGAAAAATAAAAAGGTAATTCTGAGTAAGAACAGGGTAAGATATCAATCCACATTAGGCAGCTGATATCAACAAACTAAGACATTGAACTTCACTGCTCCTCTCTGGTCCCCATGCTCACCATCAATGTTCAGCTTAGATGAAAAAGGCAGTATTACAGATTTGACCATCTTCCTCTAATGTGGTTTTCTTAAGCAATGATTTTTTTGCATGTATCTGTCTTATAAAGGCTATGGATGGATACAGATGTTAAATGGATGTTCATCATTAATGGTCCCAATTTTGATGATGACTCTGAATTCCAGTTACTATAGAAAGATTCAGCAAACCAGAAGACGAGGGCAGATTTCCTTCTCTACTGTTTCATATAGGGAAAAATACAGGAAAAAAGTGGGAAGAGAAATTTCCTGAAGGCCACATAAGAGATCATGATTTGAATGCTTTTGGGATGATGAAAATTACTCTTCATCAGCACAAACATTTCCTTTCATAGAGTGGTTGAGCACTCACTTTTTTTTTTTTTTTCCCCCCACTAACCTCAGTAGGAGCTGAGAGAATCCAGACCCTTTCAAACTCAATACCATAAGAGTACAATCATACCCTCTAGAGGAATGGAAAGCAACATGCATACCTACACTATTATTGTATATTTTATGGCCAGCATTGACTTTCTTCTGAACAAGAAATTATTTTTTAATTCCTGAATAAAATTGATAACTAGTAGCTGTGCATTGTATCACACAAAATACTTTTTTTTTTTGCCCCCCCCCCCTACCCCNCCCCCCCCCCCCCCCTACCCCTTTCTTCTTAATTTCCTAAAAAATGCTAAAGATTTTCTGAACTGCAAATACCAGGTAGTGGTTTTCTAAACTGCCCTGGACTCCTTCTTGACTCTCCCACCATTTAATTCATTCCTTTTTGATGGGCTTAGCTCTCTTGTTACCGCTCAAAGACCCTGTATGATCAGCTTGGACTTCTCAGATTGGTATCCTGCTCTCCTGTGAAAAAAATAACCTACACTTTCAGAATTGTAGCTCTTTTACCTCCAAATTCCATTACCTTTCCCACTGATATTTTTCTTAACCTCAAGAATGATTTCTCTTGAGATGTGTGAAATGGCATGATCGCAGCCCACATAAAACCAGAGGCACTTTTAGTTTATTTTTTTTTCCTAGAGAAAATACTATCTGATTTTTCAATCTCCCCCATCTCTCCATATCGCCTGTTCTTCCTGCCATGTAATTCTTGTGCTTTACATGTTCTGCAGAGCACTTAAATACATTGTAAGCAGCTGGGTTCTGAATTCTTCTTGTCCAGCAAGACTAAGAGATAAGATTTCCCCACAGACATGAGCTCCTGCACACATGCTAACAGGAATTTCATTGAGGTTATAAGTCCTTGCTGGTTTTGTACATTACCATTAACTTGTGCTTGACACAGGTTGGGTCCATGGCAGCAGCAGAATTACCTGGCTGAGGATTACCTCCTCTAGGATGATTTTAAAGTTACAACACTATAAAATACCTGTGAAAATTCATTTAGAGTTCAAGCCTGGCACTCTGGAGATGCGGCTTGTCTGCAGCACTTTTTTATTTCTCTCTCCATGGGCTTATTATCTCAGACAAGACCTAGCATAGTCTTTGAATTCACACCTATTGCACAGTGTACATAAACAAAATATGTTCTGATGTTCTCTAGTATTAAATTGGATAAAGAAAAAGTCAAGTAGCTATATTTTTGCAATATTGACCAGTATCTTTTACATCAACTGGAGAAAGAAGATTATGTGCATACATTTGTGATCCAGAAGCTCTCTAGGCAGCCTGCTCCTAGCAGGGGTCCCAGCACCCTCACAAGTAAGAGGTTTCTTTTCCTGCTCAGATGCAACCTGTTGCCCCCTGTCCTGTTGCTGAACAACATTCACTGACAAGAGTCTGCTCCCATCCTCTTGACACCCACAGGCCCTTTAGCTCTTGCTGAGGATTATCCTCAGATCTCAGTTTGCTAAACAGCCTCAGGTCTAAGTGTTGAGGTGAATCAGGGGAATCTTCATTCAATTGGTGAGTATGAGTACCATTGAGACCGTAAAATAGGTGTTGGCAACTTATTTATTGCAATAAAGGAAGCATCATCTGCCATGATGAGTGAAGTCAGGTAGAGCTCGGGGTGCTCTAATTTATGACTGTGTTGAAGTTATACATTTGATTACAGCATAACTCTTGAGTTCTCAGGTTTTTTTTTTTGGCATCTTAAAATAGTGGAGACACTACAAAATATGGAGAAATGCAAAGACGTGCCCTCTGTGATGCAACAATGCATGAAAACACTGTTTTTGATTTTAGCTCCTACTCTCTGAGTGGAAAGCCATATAGTTTCCTATAAGAAAGGAATTCCTAAGAAAAATAAAATTAATCTCTCTTTGTCTTGGGCTCAAATCAATAATTAATTTTTACAAAAGCATCATGAAATCTCAAGTCAGTAGCAAAAACCTGCTGGGTTTTTAGCAAGTGTTTGTAGCCAAAGATTGTTCACCAAATTAACTTCACCAAAGAGTTAATGTCTGATAGTAATAAACAATCGAATATGTCTTCCCACACCAGTTCAGGTACAATTAAGCTTATTCCCATTTTTCCTTCCTTCCCATGGTAGGAGAAAGCAAAGATGGAACAATAATCTTAATTCCTTGGCCTGTCCTGTTTATTGTTACCATCACAGCATAACTAATGTGTTGGATAAAGTTGAGCTCATGTTTAATAGTAGTTACACCTACAAGGTTTTCTATTTAAACAAAACAGGTACTATAGGCTTCCTTCTTCATCCAATGATCCAGCTGGTATATCTCCAGCACTACAGGAACACCGCAGACTGCCCACTTTTAACTTGATAATATGGATTTTCATCCCAGGAGTCACAGAATAGAATCATAGAATTGTTTCAGTTGGAAAAGACCCTTATAATCATTGAGTTCAACCATTCTATACCAAATCTGGTATTAAACCATATCCCTTGCACTGTTTCTCTGCATGTGTTAAACACCTCTATGGATGGGGATTCAACCACCTCCCTGGGAAGCCTGTTCCAGTCTTTGAGAACCTTTTCAGTGAAGAAGTTCCTTCTAATGTCCAACCCAAATCTCTCCCAGCACAACTTGTGGCCATTTCCTCTCATTCTGTGACTTACTACTAGGAAGAAGAAACCAACCTCCACCTGGCTCCAGACTCCTTTCAGGGAGTTGTAGAGAGCCAGGAAGTTTTCCCTCAGCCTTATTTTCTCCAGTATGAACAATCCCAGGTCTCAGCTGCTCCTCCCCAGCCCTGTTCTTCAGACTCTTCACCATCTTCATTGCCCTTCTCTGGACATGCTCCAGCATCTCAATGATCTTCCTGGAGTAAGGGGGGCAAAACTGAGCCCAGTCCTCAATTTGCGGCCTCACCAGTGCTGAGTACAGAGGGACAGTCACTCTTGGGGTCCTGCAGTCCACATTATTCCTGATCCAAGCTAGCATACTAGCAGCCTTCTTGACCACCTGGGCACAAGCTGGCTCATCTTCAAAGACATTAGTGAAGTCCAGTGTAAGCAACATCCATTGCCTTTCCCTCAGCCACTCAGCAGGTCATGCTGTCATAGAAGGAGATCAGGTTTGTCAAGCAGTACCTGCCTTTTATGAACCCATGCTAATTGGACCTGATCAGCTGGTTACCCTGCATATGCATAGTGAAGATTGCTCTGATCTTTGTCACCACCCCAGTGTGGCAGAGGAAAGCTGTTCAGGCTTCAGTCTGAAACCTTTGTTTGGCAGGTTTGGAAAAAGTAGACATTTTTGTTGGAATGAACTTCCTCTTCCAATCTAGCAGGACCATAGTGACCATGGTCTACATAGTTCTATCAGCCTCATCTTCAGTTAGTTAAACTTCAAAATGCATTCTTGTCATGGTGCATGTTTCATGTGCTTGTGTCTGTACCCCTTTTTAGTTTAAAACAGAGGTCACGGTTTCCTAACAAGAGCTAAATATGAATTAATATTTTATCATATAATATTATACTTATGATAGAGATTTGCAGTTTTCAGCTCAAATCCATATTGGAGTTAAACTTGTACCCTAAGTTTCAACTCAATGCAAAGAGCACGTAAATGCTGGAAATCAGGATTTGTAATGGCTAACCCAAGCCATCCTTAACTACCTACACCTCTATATTGTCCTATACTGGCTATGCAACTCTAGAAATACACTTAAAGAAGTAATCTGTCCTTTTAGCTAATAACATCAAAATGAAACCTTTTTCTTCACTTTGCCTGGACCTCTAACCTTTAAAGGTGAGTTAGACAGCTGCAGAAAACCTGATCTCATTTTTTGCCCCTGGCAAGATTTTTTCAAGTTCATCTTCTTTTTTTTTTTTTTTTCCCTCCTTCTCTCAAAATCTGATGAAAAATGAAATGTCATGAAAACAGGCTCTGAGGCTAAAAAACCTCTGTCTGTCTCTGTGACAGATGTCAGTTTGAAAGGTTTCAGGTCACCTGTCAGCAGTATGTCAGTATGATCCATACAAACATCTACTCAACCTCTAACACTAACATTGAGTTCTGCTTTTTAAAATACCCCTTGAAAAAGAATCAAATGATTTCAAGTCACTGCCTTTTCCCCTTTCTTTTAACTCTGATTAATGAGCCAAACTCTTAGGCAGAAAAAAAAAAAAGAAAAAAAAAAAAAAAAAAAAAAAAGGGGGGGGGGGAAGGAAGAAAAAAAGCGCCTTTAAAAAAGGACAGCTTGACCTTTTTGTGCCCCTGGCAGTGAACCAATCAGCATTCTCGTAATCCAAACACAGATGCCTGGAGCTAAACAAATCTTATACTTGTGAACAAGAATTCAGTTTGCTGTCAAAATACAATGACGAGCAGTAAAGTGCTTCTCTTTAGCTAAATATACTGAATTAAATTAAAATGCCTCTTTTTAAAAAAAAAATTAAAATTTATTAATAAATAAAGTACCATGAGTAATGTCATATATCACTAACAGCATCATTTGGAAACTATTACACTGAGGTATTTATGCATGTATATTACATATGTACATTTAAAGTACAGTACCTCATCTCTACACGAGGCGTAATCCCATGATATTTTATGCCACCAGAAAACATTGCTCATCTAGTGCTGCAGTTTAGTATTTTGTGGTGATTAATTAACAGGCTTGAATGTTATTTTGTTTCTGGCTTAGTGTCATAATGTTTGCATTATTTCTCATCACTGAGTTTTGCTTTTTTAAAGAGTGAGCCATGGCTTTGACAAAAAAAAAAAAATTAATTCCAATATTAAGGAGGAGATCCCAGCTGCATGACAGTTTTCATCAGCATGTTGTTGTAACAGCCTAGCAAATAGATCTTCTTAGACGTTTCTGCCAATTTCTGTATTTATCTGGCCCATGTAGATCCCATCAAGTTCTTGATATCAATGGTCATTAATGGTCAATTTTAAGGTCCAATATGACAGCAGAGAAGGAAAAAAAAAAGAAAAAACAAAACAAACAAACAAACAAAAACACCCCATGATCTGGACATCACACTGGTAGGCCATAGATTCACCAGATACAAATTTAAGTGTAATCACAAAGTAATTCAGTGCATGAAAATGATGAGAAAGTATAAGCGGTGGTTTTATGACGTGCTTTTTGTGGAGCACTCTCCTCAGGTATAGAGTCCCCATTTTCACATTTTTCTAATATATTGTCTACATGCTGTGTCCAAAATCTCTCCTTTTTTGTCATATACCAAATGTGGAAACAAACTGCATCAGATTTCAGTTCTGTCTCCTCTTTTTGTTTTCTTCTTTTTTTGTTTCTCCCCCTTCAATATAAATAATTAATGATGGCACTGTGCCGCTCTCCAGGAGTTAATTTCATTAACATTTAAGCTGATTCATATGACAGGAAAACAGTTAGCTTGGTATCAAAGGGTTACAGCTCTTACAAAACAAGTATCAGCTTCATTTTGGGCAGTCCTACAGAGACTTGGGAACAGTTGGAGGTAAAATCACTCACAGAAAACTATCAGTATTGTTTAGACGAAGATAACCGCAAACATCCTGAAGTACTTAACCATGTCTAATCTCTTAGTGACTCATATTTATGTTTTGGGTTTTTTTTAACTTTAATGTCAGTTTCTTTATTATTATTATTTCTTAAGTCTTCCAGTTGAGCTTTGTTTTTTTCTTTAATGCACCCATAAAGCGGAAATAAAGAAGTTTACATGTCATATTAGGTTGCAAGATGGCCAGTATGATTATTTCAGAATTCTGATGAGAATGGGTAGTTTTATTCAGAACTTCCAGCTGCACAATTTCTCTGGTCACAGTGGATGTGACTCAGACTGGAGCAGGACTGAACATTATTTTCAGTGCTTTCTGATGCAACTCCAAGTCCACCTTGCAAACGAGGGTAAACCACTCCAACAAGCAATATTCCTTGTGTCTGCAGAACTGTAAATAATAAGCAGTAATTACAGAGATTTCCTTTCTGGTGTTCCCATAACTTCAAGGTTTGCAACTAAATCTGCAAGAGATCATTTTTTCTTCTGCCAAAAAAAGCTTATTAATCCTGTGGGTTAAATGCTAAAAGCATTTAAAGAGATGATAAACCATTTAACATTAACTTTCTTGCCTCCAGTTATTTTCAGCACTGAGGCTGTGACACACTGCTGCTCCAAATAAAACCGTGAACTAAAAGATATAAAAATTCCTTATCACACAGTAACCTCTTTTAGAACTTAATAAATTAATTACATCTCGAAAGAAAGTCTTCCACTTGCTTGCCTCCCCTAACATCACCAACTACATCTGTCCAACGAGTCAGATACAGAGAGGGCATTATTGCAGATAGCAACCAGAAATGTTGAAGCAGTTACTGGTGTCACATTGGAATCACATATTAACATCACCGCAAACAGTCTTTCCCTTGTAAGAGCAGCTCTTTGATGTTCCCACCCCTAGCAAGAATATTAGGAAACAAGGGGGAAAAAACCCCAAACCAAAATCAAACAAAAAACAACCAACAAATCAACCAAAAAGAAAAAAACAAGGAGGGTGAAAACGTCAGCGATTGTGAAGACAGATTTCCCAGCTGAAATTAATAATTCTGAGCAGCACTAAAATTAATTACTCTGTAGTTGTAAGCAGGCAGTGGATTTATGGTAAATGACAGAGTGTTTGCAAATTTTCCTGACTACTCGATTAGAAAATGCACCAAGTACAGGCGTCAGCCGAGCATGCATTATTTAAGTGGTTAGTGTCTGGCGACAATCTGGAATCTGCAATTGTTGTGGTTGCCCGTAGGAAAATTCGCACTTTCTGGGAGAAATTCTTTCACCTTTGTGTGCCCACAGCACGGATCTCTCCTCATGGCAGCTGTAGGATACACTGGAACTTCGTGACCTGGAAAATGTGGGACAACTGACACAAGGTGACCCCCTGAATGCTGGGGTAGGCCCAATTAATTTAAAATTTTGCTTGGCCTTGTCTCTTCCAATTTTCTAAATCCTCTGGAAAAATGATTAATGCGTACACTGCCAATGCGAAAATATTTTTGACCCTATTAAAGTCGACCAAGGGTAAACCAAGTGTAGGCTGGCATTGTATCAAACTAGCTTTATTAAATTTGATTGGAAGTTTGTATGAGGAAGGGACAGACAAGGACATTATTTTGCACAGCAACTCCCTTTTAAATGAAAATACTGGGAGGAATATAAAGTACTGGTGAGTGTTCGTTCAGAGCTGCTTTAACCTAGCAAAATCTTACTGAGGAAAAAAGAAAAAGGGTGATTATTTATGAGAAAGCTTAGTATTTCCTCCCTGTGAAAGTGTGCTGTCAGTGAAGTTGATTCATTATATGACCAGCATTGTTTCCCCTGAAGAGGAAGGGGAATGATTCAAACCTTGCTTTTTTCAGATTTTTATTCTCCAATTTATTCTTGTCCTGCCAGCTCCAGAAGTTGAGATGCATTGAGAAGAGGGTCTGAGGAGTGGGACTAGGGCAACTCAGTTGCAGAAAATGCTGGTTTTAACACTTTTCTCTTCATCCTATGACAGTCTGGGTTTTGTTTGCTGTTTGGTTTTGATGGTGAAGTGCTCCAAAGTTCTGCGCAACCCCAAAAGCACCAACATTTTCAGCTTTTATCATGGTGGATTCATGATCTTTAAACACAAGATCCTCTTCTAGGAACATTTAAAGGCTGAAAAGAACTTACTCTCCACATTTGATTCCTCATGGTGATTGTTTTTTTAGCTAGGAAAGAAACCCAAAAGGTCACAAGCTAACAGAACTTTCTAATTTTCTGAAAAGAGTGATAACTCCTCTGTTTTTCGACCCTCTAAAACCTTATGGAGAATTTCAGCTGCTGTCCTGGTCTCCCCACATCTTCTGGTCCTGTTTAGATATCCTGCTGTCTAGCTTGATTACTTTAAGATAAGTTTAAACAAAAAAGGAAGGAGTCATAAAAGTGTCTGCTCTCAGCCCATTTTTGCCTATAATACCCTTACTCCAACTTGAAAATTGCAACTCCCTTAATTTAACTTGGCATTATTAGTTTGCTTAAAGGGTTGCTATCTATAATGGAGGATCTACAAACTGACTTTTGCCTGCCCAGCTGCTGTACTGAGATGAGTGCAGGAACCACTGGACACCTTGGGCTGCTGGCTAGGAGGTGCAGGTTTCTAAGCTAAGATACTCATTAAGCAGTCCATCAGAGGGTTTTTCTGCTTTGTATCAGTTGACAGTAAATCGCAAACAAAACCTTTTAAATGGAGTGGCCCAGCTAATGCAGAGGAGAACATTGAAAGCTTTTATCACTTTTGAGTGGTATGAGACTCATAATTACAAAATGTTCTGTGCTGACAACGTTAAATAATCCTTCAACTACCGAAGACAGAGCAAAAGCAGAAGCTGCTCAGCCTAGGCAGCCTTTCTCAGTAGTGTAACTGCAGTGAAAAGATAATCAGGCTAACGTCTTTTAGGAAATGGACATAATGATGCACATGAATGACAGTCTTTTATTTTTCATGAGATGTGAGCTCAGTGGAAACCACCAACAAGCTGTTAGCAGTTAAGCATTAAATGATTCTGATGAAATGAGAGAAATTCTGTTTTAATTCAGCTAGAAAAACTAAAATGAGGAGGCTCCTAAACATCCTAAATGAACTTCCCACAAATAAATGTTTAGCATCATCACATATCAGGAAATATTCTATTGCATCTAGATATAGTGTGGATATAAAGACATGTATATATACGTATAGACACATAGAATTTTTAATTAGAGAGGTGTGGACAAATTGTTTTTGTGTACACTAGTTTTAACCTACTTATCTAGAGTCAGAGTGTAATGCTCCAAACTTCTAATAAGTCAAAGATAGCTAAAAATAAGATGTGATATGAAACTTCTGTATCTGTATCTCTACCTCCAAAACTCAAGACTCATCTACAAGCCTATTCCATTCATATCTGAGCAACCATTAAGATAAGAAAATCTCTGAACATCTACTTACTGACATGAACTTAAATGAAATGAACTGAAGGGCAGTGTGTAAACTTGATGTGAATGAACTTAGATTCAGGCATGGGAAGGAGAAACATGAGGATACCTCATCCCAATCTAATTAATGAAACAGTAAAATTGTTGAGATGAAAAATACATTAGTAGGAGTGCACCACTGCTATGTTTGACTTATTTTGGAGTTGGTGAGTGAGTGGACTTGGTAACTTCTACACTAAATTAGTCTTTCTATCACATCATGGAATGCTTACAGCATCTCTGAGAACAGCAGCAGATCCAAAAACAACAACAAAAACTTATTTTCATGAGTCTGATCTACTTTTAATACTGAAACTTCAAAGATGAGTTCACTAAGGGGTGAGAGGACTCATAAAGTGTACAAGTCTAATTTGCTGAAGAGATGTAAGTAGTTTCTAAAATGACTAAAAAAATTGCAATCCTTTCCCCCCTCCCCAAATCATTCCATCTCTGTGCTTTATGTATTTATAAGGCATCTATCATTTTGTACTTAGCTATGAAGCATTTTGAGTCAAATTCTCAGTAAAATTCTCCTTTAGTAACTTTAGTAACTAAAAAGAGAAACACAGAGACACCTGTAAGCCTGTTCAACCAAATATTTTACTCATTTGTAATGTGAACCTCTGTTTGTAGGGCAACATCTGCAGTGATGTTTTGCAAATGCTGTTTTGGAAAGATATATCAAAAGTATCTTGTGTTAAGTCCTGGAGTTGGACAGCTTCTAGTACTCCCACTCCTGTGGCTTTTGCTACCCTTTTGCTATTTTACTTCTCCTTTCTGCTTTTTTTTTCTAGACAAGACAGCCCCTTTTAATGACAATTATTCATATGGACAAGAATTGTGCTTTCCTGCCAGGCTACTTGGGTGTTGCTATAGAGCTACAGGTTCATTTTGGTTGGAAGAGACCTTTAAGATCATCAAGTCCAACTGTTAGTTCCGCACTGTCAGCTCACTACTATACCATGTCCCTCAGTACTGCCTTTACATGGCTTTTGAATCCCTCCAGAGATGGGAATTCCACTACTGCCCTGGGCCTCCTATTCCCTTCCCTTTTGGGGAAGTAATTGTGCCTCACGTCCAACCTACCACTTGCCTGGCACAACCTGAGGCTGTTTTCTCTTGTCCTATTGCTCATTTTTTGTGAGAAGAGACCTTGCTACAACCTGCTTTCAAGGAGTTGTACAGTTGTTATTGAATTACATGCTTGGTGATTGCCTGTCAGCTCTTTGGAGACTGGGGCACAAAACAAACTGGGAGGAAAGTGGAGGTCTCTAGTATCTTGCAGAAGGATCATGAAGAGTATCTGTGTATGGAGCAAGACACCTCTTTTCATTTCAAACTATGCAGTGGTGAACACCAGAGAAGATATGTAGTAAGCAAAGAGTTCAGAGGTATAAGTAAGAACAAAGCTATGTGTCTTCCCAACAGGCTTAATCCCAGCTCTATTGATAATTAACAGCCGCTACATCATTATCCTTAGAAAGAAAGAGTGAAATATGCTTTGTCAAAGTGACTTTTGTCTCCATCCTGTGTTAGGATTTATGTGGATTCAAGGGTCACCAGTAAGTACATGTTGGCCTTGGATGGCATTGTGCTGAGTTACTTCACCAAACAGAAGGGGTTGTCAGGCATGGGAAAAATGAATGTCTCCAAAATACACAATATTATGAGATGTTTAGATTTCATGGGGTCTTAAATCTTCACTCTAGATGGTTTTCATTTTTAATATCTTTTCATAGTTCTCCACTTTCTGCAATGGACACTTTTGATTCATAAGAGGTTCCTGTTTCCCTCATGATGAGATGCTCATCAAGATAAATGTTATCTTTATTTCCAGCCTTGTGATGACTGACTATCCAAAAATCCTTAAAGGACTATTTCCATGCCAATAATGGTTCTGTCCTTTCCTGAATGGACCATAACAGATGGAAGAATTTGGGCTGGGTTCACTTTGTGGTGTGCTGAGAACAAGCACTAGACTGGCAATTTTTTTAAGATGATGGAGAGTAAGAGGATGACAGCAGCTGAATATCAGTTTGCAGAGAAAACAGAGTAATTTTCTTGGAAAAATACAGTAACAGCTCATTTGAGCATCTGGTTGAATGTGGAGGGTCTATTTGTAGGATGAGATATGAGGGATTGGTCTTTCCATGGAGAGCTGACCACATCCATTGCCTAAGTGGGAAGGCATCCACTCTTCACTCCGACAGCTGCTGTGGGGTGAGGTGAGACCTACAGAAGAGATGATAAAGAGTAGATTGATGATACCTTTACATGGAAAGACCTGCCAAAGAACAGCAAAATCTTGAGTTCAGTCCAGCTTAGATCCTTTTGTCTTTTGTTACTCTTTCAGTGAGGCACAGATGTGGAATTTTCCAAGAAAATCCTGTCTATAGGGTAGATAAGCAGCATAACTGAAGATAATTTTCTTTTGTGAATAATGATACATATAGATAATATATTCTGTATAAAGTAACGCAGAAATACTATAGACAGAATGGTAGATTCAATATTTTCTCTCATTAAATGCTGAAAATATTTCCAGCTGACGATTCTACAGAGGCAAAGCCCTCACAAACTGGTGCCCAATTAATGTCATAATTCCCATATTTCCAAAATTAAGTATAAAGGTTGAAGTAATTAGTAGTTATTTCCTGTATTAGGCACACACAATTGAAATTAAGTCTTTCATAACACCACAATTCCTAAGTGACTGAGGATTACCTTTTATGTAACATTTCCTCCGAAGTTTAGCTATGCTAGTAAAGCTGCATGGTTCAGTCAAGACAGAATTTAGATGAAACTGCACAGATTAGGAGATGATCATCTGGAAAGCAGCTCTGCAAAGAAGGACCTGGGAGTACTGGTGGGTGGGAAGTTCACCATGAGCCAGCAATGTGCCTTCATGGCCAAAAACGCTAGTACACTCCTGGGCTGCATTAAGAGTTGTGGGCAGCAGGTCAAGAGAGGTTCTCCACCCCCATCTACTCTACCCTAGTGAGGCCACATTTGGAGTCCAGGGTCCAATTCTGGGCTCATCAGTTCGTGAGAGACAAGGAACTACTGGAGAGAGTCTGGGAAGGGCTACAAAGACGTCAAGGGGCCTGCAGCATCTCTGTGAGGAGGAAAGGCTGAGAGCCCTGGGGCTATTGAGCCTGGAGAAGAGCAGCCTGAGAAGGCATCTGAGCAATGCTCAGCAAGAGCCAAAGGACCTGTGTGGGCAGGAGGACACAGCCAGACTCTTTTCAGTGGTATCAAGCAACAGGACAAGGAGCAAGAGAAACAGGCTGGGACCCAAGAGGTTTCAGCTGAAGTTAAGGAGAAATTTGTTTGGTGTGAGGGTGCTGGAGCCCTGGAGCAGGCTGCCCAGAGAGGTTGTGGAGTCTCCTTCTCTAGGGAGATTCCAAACCCATCTGGATATTCTGATCCTAGACAAGCTGCTGTGGGCGACATTGCCTTAGCAGTGTGTTTGGACTGGATGATCTCCAGAGATTCCTTCCAATCCCAACCATGCAGGGATACTGGGATTCTCTGCATTCCTGAGATCCATCTGCAACTACAGCATCTTTATGAGACTGTTCCATGATGATTTAAGTGAACATTTGACTCTTGCTCAGAGATGTTGTTAAGAGTGCTACTATCTGGGTTATGAAGCTATTTAAGAGAAGGATCTACTCCACAACCTAAGTCTTATGGATGAAATCGTGGCTGGAGTCCTTTCTCATTGTGTATTCCTCTAAGTGTCATGACCTTTCCAATTTATTGTTATGTATGCTGTTTGGATGAGCAGACACTCCTACAATTTCTTAAGAGTCTAATTTTATTGATATCTATTCCAACTTTAGGACCATCAAATGACTCCTCAGCCTCACCTATTGGTCAAGACCTTTCCCAGCGAACTATTAACTGCTCATTTTAATCATCCCAAGGTAACTCAAAAGATCAGAAGAAGATAATATCCTAAAACTCTGTATTTATTTTTTGAGGTACTGCACCATGCTATCACACTTCCATCATGTCATGTTGTGTTAGGCAGACTTACAGTGAGAAGAAATTTAACTGGAAGTGACACGGTGTAAGTGATGCACTGACATGTATAATTTAAAGACTATACTCTTGTTGGAAGCAGACACCTGCAATTAATTCAGATATTGGGAATTCAAAATGAAACTGATGATTAAAGCCAGAAGGGACTTAAGATGCATATTAAGCTCGTGAATTGCTGATTTTCCCTGTTTATCTAGAAGAAGAGCGCAGTTACAGTTACTAAATTTCTTCTGAAGACTCATCTGCAGGGTATCATTGATGCTTTGACAAGGAGTTATGTCTATAAAATACACATTTCTTCAGTTTCTATATATTAAGGCAGAGTCTGTTTATAAAGGTGATATCTCAGTTTTCTGCCTTAATATTTTTTGTTACATCAATATCTAGATTGCTGACTAATTTAATCTAGAAAATTGTAGTTACTTTCTATGGTGCATCTTTGGTGTGCATTCACTGAATATCAGGCAGGGATACTGCTTCGTAGACACAACTAGATGTCATAATTCTTTAGGGGTAACTTTGCAGACATATGATTTTACATTTTATAAACACCTCTTCACAATTTTTGTGCAACAAAACACACACTACAGTGTGCCTATCCCACCAGTTGAAGTGCGTCTGCCTATCCTTTGGATTTCTTTCCTGTAGCTGCCTATCTGCAACCTGAAATTCGGTATTTTGATTACCCCTGATAGCCAGAAAATGGCTGTTTTGTTATCTGTATCCTACTATTAAAGTCCTAAATGAGCCAATAGCTTGAGCTTTGAATATTAACATTATGATCTTAAGACTGAAGAAAGGTGTACTTTCTGTCCATTGAAATAATTCAACTTGTGAAGGCTGTAGGTATCTTTGCAACTATTTACTTAAAAAGACATTTAAGGAAGATACTGGAAGAGCTCTGAAGTATTCATAATGTGAAAAGCAAAACAGAGCAGCAACAAAATTCCTCTCACTATGAAACCAGTAGTTTCTACTGTAAGTTTCTGGTGGAATTACTAATTTTATGGGTAACTTATCACTGATTAATTGCTAATTTGTATTTATTTACAGCTTCTATATTAGTTCCCCTGCACTGGAGACAATTGATCAGAAAATACTGTTGACGGACAACTAAATTAGTAAACTGGAGATTAGAATATTTATTTAAAAATGATCACCATGTAAATGTTAATACTTAAAAAGTTTTGGCTTTTTCCCTTAAGAGTACATTTTTTTTTTCCTCCCCAAAGACCATGAGAGTTGATAGGGAGAAAAAAAAAAATAAGGTAAGTAACACTTGGAGACTGCCTTGAAAAAGGAAGAATACTCTGACACTGAGTTCTCACATCTATTAAGAAAGCCCAACAATTAAATGGTAGTGTTGTACAAAGCGCAAACTCAGGGGAACAACCCAAGTGGACCAAATGGGTGAAGAACAAAAATCCATGTAACCATTGTACTCCAAAGTGAAGACAGCACTGCCAAGATCCACCTTTCTGAGCTGAGGCAGCCCTCACTTGCATTTGCCTGGCCATGGAAATAGTTATATCTGTATTTCTAACAAAGATTTTAAGCACAAGCAGTCTGTTTCATACCCCTTAAATTGCTGATTATTAATTTTTACACAGCCTGTCATTTCTGGTACTATTTGATTAGACAAGCATTTTTTTTTCTTCCATTTTTTCCCCTTTCCCCTTTCCCTTTTTTTTTTTTTTTTTTTTTTTTTTTTTTCTCTCTTCCCTGGCTAGACTACTTCTATCAGCCAATAAAAGGGGTTTGAATTGTCAGGCTAGCCAACCTACTACAACATACTTGCTTCATTTTCCCTGAAGAGTTTGGCAGTCCTGAAAGACATGCTCAGTGTAAACGAACAACTGAGAATGTAATTAAGAAGCATGTTAAACGATAAAAAAGGGGTAGTAACCACAGTATGCTTTCATTAATTAAAGCACTTTCTAATATCAGCCAATTACATCAACCTCCTCTGGCCCTTATATTTCTTAGGCTTTGTGTAACTGGTCCCTTTATCTCTAATGGGATCCTTATAATGCTGACCATGTGGCTTTAGAACAACACCAAAATGCTAATCTAATCCCCAGAGTTGCCCAAAGGCATTACATGGGCCCTGACATGGATCCAAGATTGGTGGCACCCTAATTCAAATAAAAGCAAGAATTAGGACTGATCAGGTGTCTCAGTGACAACAGTACAATGAGAGCTTGGGGGTGGGGGATGGGGGAGGA
>WBNM01031375.1:10327-56405 GCA_013399055.1 Ramphastos sulfuratus | reverse complement strand
ACCTGGGTGATTCTATGATACTGTCATGACCCAAGTATTGTATTTTAATTTAGAATGTATTTTGGAAATATTTCAAAAACAGAAGAATTTCAAGGCAGATTTTAGTGATAGCTTGTGGATTGGGATATTGGAATGGTGTTCCTCCTTTTTAATTTGTTTTTTTTTTTCTCCTTTATTGTGTTTTTAGTGTTGTGATCTTGGATACCATGCTAGTCTGAACAGAGCCCTAAGAACGTACCTTTCTGCAGAGTATAACCTTGAAACTTCCAGGCATGAGGGCTTAGACATCATTGAAAATGCAGTTGACAGCTTGGAGCCACGAAGTGACAAGCAGAGGTTCATGGAAATGTACCCCACCGCTTTTTGTCCACCAATGAAATTTGAGTTCCAGTCTCATATGGGTGATGAGGTCTGTATACTAACAAGTATCCCCATGGTGTCTGTTTCTAAGGCAGAGAATTTATCCCTTTGTACAAAACGTTTGAAAAAAGCTCTTATGATGACCAGAGTGCAAACTGATGAGCCATGATGCACTGCAAAACTGGCAGCGCTGTTCTGAGCTGATTCAGACTTCTCAAGTAAAAAAATGTTGAGTGTTGTTGCATTATATATTACTCAGAATGACATTGCTGTGGATTTGCTAGCCAGCTTGCCCAGCACCGGTCCAAGTAGTGGCTTGATGTCTTCACTACCTGTCTCACCCATAAAAGAGCTTGTGAGTGCTGTTTGAGAGCAGCTGCAGTGCTTCTCCAAATTGTGTGCACTCAAATGCAGCCTTTCCCCCTTCCTTCCTCATGCTATCGTCTGGAGATTTCAGGCATATAGAGTATCCCAGCTGTGCCCTGTCTTGCTACAGCAAAGGCCCCTAGCAAAGCAGAATGCAGTATCACCTATGGACTTCTTTTATCTGAAGGCAACTCCAGGGTTTGCATTTCTGTATCACAGAATCACAGAAGATTAAGGGGCTGGAAGTGAACTGCAAATCTCATCCAGTCCAACCCCCCTTCCAGAGCAGTATCACCTGTACCAGATCACACAGGAATGTATCTAGGCAGGTTTTGAATATCTCCAAAGAGTTAAACTCCACAGCTCCCCTGGGCAGCCAGTTCCAGTATGCCCTCACCTCGCAGTGAAAAAACTCTCGTGTTTCATGGAACGTCCTATGCCTCAATTCTGTATGATAGAGAAGCAACACAAAGCAGCCATATAGCAAGGCTATGCTTTGTAGTCATAAAATGCAGTACGTAGTTCCATGTTTTGTAACACAAAGCTATTTTAAATTTAGATGGGCACATTTTTATTATCTGCTTTATTATGTTTTAATAGCTTTGGCAGGAATTCACCTAGTTTTAGGAAGAGCAACCAAAGATTATGAAGTCTTTGTGGTTTTTATTTCTTGCATCTCACAGCTCTTTTTGGTTCTTTGTTAGGTTTGTCAGGTCACTGCCCAACAACCTGTGCAAGCAGAGCTTATGCTTAGGTATCAGCAACTACAGTCACGACTGGCCACGCTCAAAATTGAAAATGAGGAGGTAAGTTCTGTGTCTACAAGAGGAATCTATTGACATTGTTTTCAGTAAGGTGTAGTGTTTTCTGCCTTGTCAGAATCCTGTAAATGACCCTGAAGTGGCTTCAATTCATATGAGTGGTTTTAATATAAAAATGAAACACTGGCAAATATGCTATATTCTTGTCTACTTTACAGAGGTTTGGATACTCCATTTTCTACTCATCCATACATTCACATTGCAAAGTTCTAAGTTTTTGCAGATGCTTCAGTGAAAACTTGCTGAAACACTTATTTTCAGAGTTTTGTGTCAGAAAGCCACTGAGCACAGTTACTGTTTTCTGTGACTACCCTCTGTCCAGTCCCCAAATTGCTACTTCTGTAGTACAAAGGAGTTTCTACTATCTTTTGTGGTAGATGAGTCAAAATCTCTTGTGCTGTTAGCTACAGCTATTTATAAACATGAGTACTGAATGCCTGGGATCAGAATAGTTCACCTAGTAACATACAACAATTTGTTTTCTTAAAATGCAGCAAAGCTATGTTATTCACCTTTGCCTCCCAGTGGGTATAAATTGCACCTTTATCCAATTTAAGCAGTGTTAAAAGCCCTCAGTTTAAATGAAAATCTGTTGCTAGATTAAAACATAGGGATCATTTCTTGGTGTAGTTTTTGGATAAGTTTTCAGGATACCATTTCTTCTCATTATGTGCTGAGTGCTTAGGATGAGGTATTAGTATCCTTGAGACACATACAGCAGTCTTGAAAAAAATCCCTTTTGATTTCAGAAAATATCTCAGAGTAACAAAGACAAAAGGAAAGACAGATTATTTCTTTCGGTAACGTGCAAGAGCATAGGAGAAGAAATTGTGTTGGCAGGGACAAAAGGGATATTTGCCTGCGCTGGAGATATGTGTACAAGTGTGCATGATTCAGTTAAGACTATTCCAAAGCAATACTGGGAGGTAAATCACATCCTTGTGAATCCTGCCTGTAATGTTATTGCTTTGAGGAAACTCTGCATCCCCTTTCTCATGGCCTCCATGGCCTAGTTTCCACTATGAGCAACTGTGCTCTTCATAGCTTGTAGGAAGTGCTATGAGAGTGGTGTAAATTGTTCTTTCTCCAGCCCCCTCCTCCAGCTGTGTATTCCACTTCCACAATCTAAACATCACTGTGCTCCACACCATAGCACTCTGCAGAGCAGTGTCACAGATTTTTTTCTTGGAAGAACATGCTGTTCTGTCAGCCAGGTCCTTGGATATACACATTCAACCTAACATGTTGACCACACATGGGAGAGCTGACCTTTCAAAGATCATCTCTGTTGCCTGTTGTTCCAGATTAGGAATCNAACACCACACTTGAGGTGTGGCCTTCGCAGTGCAAGGAATCAAGTCATGTCACATTTTTATGCTGATTTCAGGAAACAACTGCTTGGTTGATTGTCAGCACAAGTGTACATTCATGTTTGTGGATTCTGCTGTGGTAAAGCAGAGAACTAGACAGGAAACCTGATCACCTCGTTCTTCCCTTACATTGGTATTTGTTATAATACATCTGATCTTTCATGTTCACACACCAGTTTGTTCAGGGGAGTGTGCCAAAGCATTATTTTGAGTGATCAGCTTCCCTTCTAAGCTGTTCTGGTAGGCATTTATCTTTTTGTTTGGTAAATCATGCTTTTTAACACTAGGTTAAGAAAACAACGGAGGCTACCCTGCAGACAATACAAGATATGGTCACCATCGAAGACTACGATGTGTCAGAGTGTTTCCAGCACAGTCGTTCAACGGAGTCTGTGAAATCAACAGTCTCTGAGACATACCTGAGTAAGCCCAGCATTGCAAAAAGAAGAGCTAACCAGCAGGAAACGGAGCAATTCTATTTTATGGTATGTTGGTTGCTTGCTCATTCATGTGATACAGGCCACACACCAGAAGTAAACACTATGCAGAAAAGTTCCTGGAATTTATGTGCCATTCATAGTAATAGATGGATCTGTATCTCCACAGAAATTCAGAGAATATCTGGAAGGTAGTAATCTCATCACAAAACTTCAAGCAAAACATGACTTGCTGCAGAGGACACTGGGAGAAGGTAAATATCACGTGATAAACTGCAAAGCAATTCCAAGCTATGCAATGAACCCACTGAAATACCAAAGATATGCAGGAAAAACAACTACAAAACTTAAGAGTTTAATTGTCCAGTAAGCATAGATTTGACTTTTACCAGTTATAGCTGTGGTGCGATGGTAAGAGTACGTACTAGAGATGATTTTATCTCTTCAACAGATATTTATTTCCACTGCACAGACATTCAGACAAGTGACTGCATTTTGGAAATGGAAGTGGTGAATGAAAAATTGTGTGTCTGAAAGGAGAGGTGACACAGTCAGTGCAGGGTGATTTAAGAGTCATAACACAGTTATTGTTTCTACTTCCTAACAATTTCTGTTGATTTGAGATTTCATTAAGAGCTGTGGGAAGGTGATATTTTTTTCAGCATACAAAATGATCCAGGGTGCATCTCTTACAATGGACTCACTAGCATGATGTTTTTAACACATGGACATGAAGAGAAGACTGAGACGACCTTATTGTGGCCTTCCAATATGTGAAGGGGGGCTACAAGAAAGTCGGTGAAGGACTTTTTAGGATGTCAGGTAGTGATAGAACTAGGGGGAATGGATCCAGACTAGAGGAGGGTGGATTCAGGTTGGATGTTAGGAAGAAGTTCTTCACCATGACGGTGGTGAGACACTGGAACAGGTTGCCCAGGGAGGTGGTGGAAGCCCCATCCCTGGAGGTTTTTAAAGCCAGGCTGGATGGAGCTCTCAGCAGCCTGATCTAGTGTGAGGTGTCCCTGCCCATGGCAGGGGGGTTGGAGCGAGGTGATCCTTGAGGTCCCTTCCAATCCTGACAAATCTGTGATCCTGTGAATGTATTTCTTGCAACCTAGTAATTCAGCAGAGCATTTAGGAAAGGTAAAAGGTGCAGTCTTGATCACACTAATGTCAGTAGCTAGATCTACAGACTTAATTTATCACTAAGTTTCTACTAAGTATTTGCATATCGAATGAAAATTAATGAATAACTCTATTCATGTTGATTATAATTTTTACACATAGAATTATTGCATTACCAAATAAATATTATTGTACTACAAATTACGGTAGCAGAGAGTTATCCCTTGTCCTGAATACTCCATCACGATCTTTAAAAATATATCTTAAAATATAAACCAAGTCAGCAGATGTCCATGATCAAAAGAAGGAAAGCAGAATTAAGGCCTGGGAGTCCTGGTGGACAAGTCCTCTGTGGGACAGCAATGTGCCCGTGTAGACAAGAAGGCTAAGGGTATCCTGGGGTGCATAAAGAAGAGTGTATCCAGCAGATGAAGGGAGGTTCTTCTCCCTCTTTACTCTGCCCTAATGAGACCTCACCTAGAATATTGCATCCAGTTCTGGGACCGCACTTAAAGAGGGACAGGGATCTACTTGAGAGAGTCCAACAGAGGGCTACAAGGATGATGAAGGGACTGGAGCACTGCTTTAGGAGGAAAGGCTGTTTAGTCTGAAAGAAGACCAAGAGGACATCTAATAAATGTATATAAATGTCTGAGAGCTGGGTGTCAGGAAGGAAAGGACAACCTCTGCTCACTTGTGCCCTGTGATAGGACAAAGGGAAGTGGATGTAAACTACAGCACAGGAAGTTCCACCTTAACATGAGGAAGAGCTTCTTTACTGTAAGGTTGACAGAGCACTGGAACAGGCTCCCCAGAGAGGTGGTGGAGTCTCCTTCTCTGCAAAATTTCAAGCTCCATCAGGATGAATTCCTGTGCACTATGTTCTGTGGTCCTGTTCTGGCAAGGGGGTTGGACTCAATGATCTATGGAAGTACCTTCCAACCCCTAACATCCTGCAATCCTCTAAGGCATTAATGAATCAGGCACTATGCACAGTTCCAGCCCACCCTTTACCAGCCCTCCCAACAGGCACTTCCTCATGGACCAAGGGTAAAAGGAGAATCATCACACTGCAAGCCTTTAGGACTAGCCACACAGAATATTACAGACTTGACAGAAAGTGAGTAACACTGCAAAAAGTAAAAATCCTCTCCTGAAGGTTAAATATAAATCAAAGTTCAGACTCAGGAAAAGAAACTTAGTCTCTAAAGAGTGTCTATAAAGGACGTGCCAGGAGTCTGTTGCTAATCAGATGTCTTCTTGCTTCTAATACAAAAGCCCAGATCTCTAAATTCAGTTGTGGAGGTACCTAAAGACCTATTAACATTTCAGTGGCTGTGACCCAAACAAAGCCCCTGTCTAGGGAGTGACTGAGGATGGAAGTTGGAATTAAACAGAGGTTTTGTTCAAGACTGGACTGTAGATGTTTGTTAGCTGGTTTTAGACAGATTATGTTCTTTCTCATGGGAGTTTTCATTTAATATGGTGGGGCTTTTTTTGAATGTGTGCATTATTCGTGCAAAGCAATGTGCAGCTGATGTTAGTCAAAAAAAGAGAAAAATTGTCCTCCAAAAGTTCACAGAAAATGTATTTGGAAAAATTAAGTGAATATTTGTTATTTGGAAGCAAAACAAAATGCATGAGGAACAAGATAAAAAGCCACAGAATCTGTTGCTTTATGCATGTTGAAAAGAAATAAGGGAAGAAATGTACGAAAGGAAATCCATAGAAAAACTCCTTGGCAGGGTGACCTAAGTGATAAATTGCTGTCAGGTTCCAGGACATTCTGCCATGCTCGGACATGCTTGGAGCTTTCTGTTCGAAGAGTTCCTTTTTCCCCATCAGCTGTAACCCTGAGCAGCTGTGTGACTCAGAGCGTTTTTGCATCATCATAGCATAGTGTGTACAAACACTACCCCACATGTGCACACCTACATTCAAAGCTGATACTTGGAGAAAAGGCTCTTTCTTGCTGGTTAAAAAGTTTGAGTTACTCCACTTCTGTTCAGACATGTCCTATGTTACAGTGCATATGCCTGCAAGGATGACCTGGATTCGGTTCATTTCTTGAATGGAAATGGTTTTAAGGGCAGAATTACAGTGGAATTAAAAACATTATTGCTGTAGCTAGTAGAGAAATTAATTTGTAGAAAGTTAACTGCTCCCCTGCTTCACTCAAGCTGCCTTTTCTGTAGGTTTTAATGTCACTAACACACCAGACAAATGATACAAGGTGCTGTATTAAGTAATGCAGAGGAGAATGGGGGGGGGGGGGAAAGGAGAGGATTGTCTCAATTTGAGAAAGATGTTGAGATACTTGAACATGTTCAGAGAAGGGCACCAAGGCTGGTGAGGGGTCTGGAGCACAGCTCTGTGAGGAGCAGCTGAGGGAGCTGGGGTTGGTTAGCCTGGAGGCGGCTCAAGGGGGCCCTTAATGCTCTCTGCAACTACCTGAAAGGAGGTTGTGGCCAGATGGGGGTTGGTCTCTTCTCCCAGGCAACCAGTGACAGAACGAGGGGACACAGTCTCAAACTGTGCCAGGGCAGATTTAGGCTGGATGTTAGGAAAAAATTCTTCACAGAAGGAGGGATTGCCCATTGGAATGGGCTGCCCAGGGAGTTGGTGGAGTCACCATCCCTGGAGGTGTTGAAAAGGAGACTGGATGAGGCACTTAGTGCCATGTTTAGTTAATTAGATGGTGTTGGGTGATAGGTTGGACCTGATGATCTTGAAAGTCTTTTCCAACCTGATTGATTCTCTGATTCTGTGAACTACAGATTTTCCTTTGGCATCCTTTTGCTTTTATTCAAACCTGTACAGTGTAAGGATGTAGGCTGAATAAATCCAGATTCTAGTCTTCTGTCCACAATGTTGACAGCATTTGGTGGCTATTCCAGTTCTTCACTTGCTTATTACAGTCTGTTGCTCTTTATGGACACAGCAGATATATATTCACGATTGGCACAAGGGAGGCTGCTTCATCTGAATGCTCTGTGCTCAGCCTGTGTCTACAGATTTGGAAAAACAGATGAGAAATACTCAAATGAAATTGGTACTACACACAGCAAGCACGTTGATGCACATTAATTTTGACCCAGGTCTCACCTATTGAATGAACAAAGCAAAGGGAAATGCAAGAAAGAGAATAAGCAGTTGTCAAAGAAATAGGTTTTGCCCTAATCCATTAAATATCAGACAGAGATGTGTTTAAAACCCCCCAGAGTCAGGATTTGTAACATCTTTTGTTTTACTAGTATTATTAGGATTCTTAGTCTCAATGAAATTTTACTCCTTACATGAGAAAGGAGAAGTCCTTGGCTTACCTTTTTTCTGTCCTAGGTTGTTTTACATACTCTTCTATCCCTCTTTTTCACCTCTCTAAAATCAGTGCTGACAATCTTTACATCTCTTAATAGTGCTGGATATTTTTCCCAGAGTTTATTCATTTTACCACCTTGTGCAGCTCCCCGCTCTTTTGGTACTGCAAAACACATTTTTGGATTGGGGCTGTGGTAGTTTGAGGCTGGGTGCTTTTAAGAACCACAAAGTTGAAGACCTCCAGAGGTCCAGAGTATTCAGAAGGTGGACGGGAAGATGAATTCTGTTCTCATAAGTGCTGCATCCCTAAGAACTGGCTGCAGAGTCACTTTTCTTGCCTTTTCCCTCCCTCTCTCCTCCCAGGAGGACACACAGGCTGTTACCTCTTATGGGGGAGGCCTTGGCAATGCTGCCATTTAGGCCTGGAGCAGCCTGATTGGGGCTTGAAGCTGCCAAGGTGAATTTTAACTGCATCATAATGGTGTGGTATAGGGGAGAGAGGCAATGGCTGGGGAGGGATGCTGAGGGCTGCATTTGAAGGCCTGGATTTGTCAGCCTAGGTTACAGGGATCTTTGTGAAAGCTTTGGCCTAATGGGCTACTGTGTTAAGCCCAGGCTATGGATTTTGTGTATTTTATATGCTTCTGCACTGTGTATGTAGTTGTGAGTAGTATTTCACAGAATCACAGAGGGTTAGGGGCTGGAAGGGACCTCCAAAGACCATCCAGTCCAACCCCCCTTCCACAGCAGGATCATCTATACCAGATCACGCAGGAATGTGTCCAGGCAGGTCTTGAATATCTCCAAAGAGGGAGACTGCATAACCCCCCTGGGCAGCCTGTTCCAGTGTTCTGTCACCCTTACAGTGAAAAAATCTTTCATGTTTCCATGGAACTTCCTATGCCTCAACTTCCACCCATTGCCCCTTGTCCTGTCACTGGGCATCACCAAGCAGAGCCTGACTCAATCCTCTTGGCACTCACCCTTTACATATTTATAAACTTTCATGAGGTCACCCCTCAGTCTCCTCCTCTCCAAGCTAAAGAGCCCCAGCTCCTTCAGTCTCTCCTCATCAGGAAGCTGTTGCGCTCCATCATTTTTGTGGCTCTCTGCACTGGACTCATTCAAGCAGTTCCCTGAGGTCCTTCTTGAACTGAGGGGCCCAGAACTGGACAAAATATTCCAAATGCAGCCATTCCATTTAAACTCAAATCCTATCCAATCCTTTGTGTGAGTGTTTTTCTTTTACCCGATGTGGAAGAGGTAAAAGAGCATCTGTTTTGCTCTATACTATGACAAAGAGTTTCATTACTGTGCAGCATTTCAATTGCACCTGGCCATTGCCACATAGTATGTTTTGCATGTCACTGTTTTTCATTCTCTCTGCAGTCTGACAAGCTTTTTTGATGCTACTTTTGAATGAGCAGTTCACTTAGACGTAGCCCAAGTGATGCTCAGAGTGATTTCAAGAGTCAGTACAAATACCTGTTGTTCTTTGAGGCCCATAGATGTTTGATTCTGTCTTCCCTAGTATGTTACTTGAATCTGTCAATACTGAATTTCTTTTGCTGTTGTGTATCTTGTTCCTTAGCAGTGTTAATCCCCTCTGAAGGGCCTCACAGTTCCATCAGGACTTGATGCAAAAGCATTTCAGTCATCAGCAGGATATTTTGCCTCCTTTGCTGCTGTGATCTCCCTGAGACATTAGTATGTGTATTATGTAGTACACAAATGATCCTAGTGGGAAGGCTTTAGTAAATGATGGTTACACTTCTGTCATGATGAGAAAAGATCATTTCATTCCACTCAGTTTTCCTTCTCTTCACTGCTTTCTGATCAACAAATGTATTTTGCCACTCAATCTGTGGCTGTTTAGTTGCTTCAGTTGCCTCTTGTGGAGAAACTTACCAGGGGCCTTTGAAAGTCTTAAGTAAATTAGTTCAACTGCTTCTCCTTTATCCACTATTTTAGTGACATATTCAAAGAATTCTAATAAATTAATAGGGCACAGTCTCCCTTTGGGAAAACTGGGCTGGTTGGAACTTATCATACCACGACCTTTGTATGGGCTCATTATTTTTGCTTTTAATTATAATGAGATGATACGGTGCACATGCCTGACTTACTGGTCTGTTGTTCTGTAAATGTTGCCTAGGAACATTTCTGGAATACAGCACTTGCTTCTTTACAGTTCTTGCAGTTTTCTGTGGCGTTTCCCACTGGTAGTGTTGTTTTCTTCCCTCCAATACACAGATAAAAGAGAGGGAGGAAGCAGACTTTCAATAGCAAAACATTGCTGCCTAGAGCTCTGTATTTAGGCACGTTGAGCGATGTAATCTAATCTTAGTGCAGCTCTATTTCTGTGCTGATATAGCCACTAAAACAGATGAGCACAAGCAACAGATACTGTTTGGAGTTTTACTTCAATTTATTTACAGTATCAGGTGACTCTTTAATCTGTGGGCAGGCTTCTTAAAAGTTGTTCCATAACATGGGTTGTGTTTACATTTTAAGTTGCTACTGTGGAGATGGTAGGTAACTACACTTCACAGAATCTCAGACTATTAGAGGTTGAAAGGAACCTCCAGAGATCATTGAGCCCAAACCCCTGCCAAAGCAGGATCACCTAGGGTAGTCATTGCCCCGTTTGTTGTATAATTATGTATCTTTTGCTGGTAAAGGTAGGGTTTAAAGTAATTTGGCAAATGTAATTTAGATGCAGGAACAAAATCTACATAAGCCCTAAAATGATTGTTTTCTATTTATTCAACTCTTTTAGGTCACAGGGCTGAATACATGACAACAAGGTAAGATATTTTTACTTATTACATTTGCACATTGCAATCAAGGTAAAGTGTTAAAAGTTACAAATTCAGCAGAAGTTTGTATGGCTGTATAGCGTTATTGTTGCCCTTGTCACATAAATGGTGTGTTCTGACATCCAGCATTTCTGTTTCTGCATGCTAATGGGAAAATGACCAGACTCTTCATCTTCCTCATTCTTCAGAGCTGCTTAGGCCAATGTCAAGGGTGGTACAAGCTGGGGAGATCCTTACAAATACTCATGAATTGCACATCTGGTTTGAAAGTCGCAGGAGACATTTTGATGCTAACAAATATTTTTCAGTTTCTAGAGGTAATGTACATCTCAGGGGTTCCATTTAATTTTGTCGGGATATACAATTCAGAAGAACATGAAACAGAGATGAATTCAGGGGATAGTCTGCATTTTTAATAACCTACCTGTGCACAGGAATAACTGCCTCTCCCGGCATCCACACGTTTAATGCTTAAATGGGTCTATCTGTTCACAAAAGAGGGAAGGATACAGTGTTAGATCTCTCTGCTTTGTGCACCAAGTACATTTTCAGCTGTGTAGTACCACACCTGCAGTGGTGCCTCCAGACATGAACACAGATGAGTCCTGCAGCCCGCAGGGAGCAATGCCAACTGTTTGAATTTGCAGCTGCCACTTTTGTGTATTGCTGTTGGGCAGCACCCTCCCCATCCTGATGACAGCAAGAACATCCAACCCAGCTTTCCTGCCCTCACACTTCCCTTTTCGTGCCAGCCCTCATCATTGAATGTTTTGAAGGTTTTTAAAAAACACCAAAGGAGCTTTGACCTTCCAGCTAAGAAGTCTGGATCATTTCTGGTTCTGCATTTGCTGGGCTACTTGGTTTTATATATTTTTTTCTACCTGCTTCTCATATTCCTGGGGACATCTCTATAGACTTCAGATCAGCTTTCTCCCATTATTCTGTGGTCTGCTTTAGCTCTGTAAAGTTGGACTTGCTCTCTTACACAACCCCAGATGAAAAGCGGTAACAAATCAGAGCATTCTTCCAATTACAGACAGTAACTCTGAGATCTATGCCTTTAGCTGTGCCCCCACATGCTACCAGGAATGCATGGAGGTCAGCAAGCTTATATTTCATCAGGAAAATGTCCTTTCCTGACTCCAAAGCAGGTGACTCATCAGGCTCACATCATCCTAAATTCCCTGCTGTGTAAGCAGCTGGAAGATGATGAATTCAGGCAATGATTTTGCCTTATTAAAGTTGGGAATCAACTTGAAGCCACCAAACCTATCTTCTCACAGTTGGTCACTTAGAAACTCTAAGGGAATAAGGCCTGCCCATTCATTCCTCACAGCCACTTCCGTCTCTCCATTTGGGACCTGCCTATTGCCCCAAGGTTCAGTTAAGTTTCCAGGCTGTAAGACATGCAAATGGAAAAGTTCTTCAAAGTCAAGGTTAAATTGCAGAAGGGAAGAGGATATATTTACTTTAAACAACAGGTAGTACCCAAACAGACCAAAGGCCCCATCACTTGATGTTCCACATATTCCTCTCTGTTTCTGATACAACACTTTGTTTTTTTGCAAATTCCTGGGGAAAAAAAGGCAGAAAACATTGGACTGCTGGTTCAGAGGAAGTAGGGAAGCTGTTGGCAGGTAGCATGCCCTGACATTCACAAAATAGATTGTGACCTAGAGAACAATATTTATTTCCTGTGATGTCTTTCAGTTGTAGTCGTTGCATTTGTAAACACCTTGCAGACCAAAGTTTTATGTGTTCTTCCATTTCTTTTTATTGCCTTATGCTGCTTTTGTTTGTTTCAAGTTGATGATTTGACTTTAATTCCTTTAGCTAATTTACAAGGTACTTCTTTTCTTCTGTGAAGATGTGGATGGATGGATCTGGAAGACTAAACCTGTGTAACTTTCCTGGCTCTAGTTGAAAATGCAGACATCTTGGTTTTGTAGTATCTTAGGAGAGTGATGAGCAACTTTAATCTGCATTTGAAGCTTCTTCAGCATGAAACAACTTTTCTGCTTGATAAGAGGTGCTTCCAGCAGCTGGTCTTGTGCCACGGCTGGCAGGATGAATTCCAGCGGTTGCTGCACATTTCATGCATGACTGCAGCAAAAAAGGCCACTCCAGTTGTGCAGAGTTTGGAATAAATGTATATGATAAAACTGCAAAGCAGGGGTTCGTAAAGAATGTAAACATCTACCCATAAGTAATGTGTTTTTAATGGGGGAGTTCTGCACTCTTTAAATCACTGTAACACTTCAATTTGATGGAAAGTGTTTATCTGACAAGTACTTTATTTCTCCCTTTACAATGTTCTGTTGTTTTGCCATGAGCTTATAGACATTTCGTTTTATTGTGTAACTTAATTCTGCCTTGCTCAGTAACCATATTCCCTTCCCTTAGGCCTCCAAATCTTCCCCCTAAGCCCCTGAAACACAGGAAGCCCAGACCCCGATCACAGTATAGTGCTAAGTTGTTTAATGGTGATTTGGAGTCATTCATCAAGGTACCGGCAGAAGCCATCCTCATGGCTGATCTCAACACTTCTTTCTATAATGGTCACCCTCTCACACGAGCTGAGGCAGATCATTATGTTTAAGTCTGTCCTGGGGCTCCTTTCTTTCCCAGGTGATCAATATAATACTTCCTGAAGTCAGGGGAAAGAGGGGGATTCATTTCTCACATTAACCTCCCTACAATTTTGTTAATCAAGCAGGGAAAATTTTGGTAGCCTGGTTTTATTAGGAAACTTAGCATCACATAGGAGATAAGATGTAGTGGTACATCCCACAACTTAGCACAATTTCCTGCTTGCCATTTTCATTATGTTCAGTATTCAAAGCCTTCGGAGAAGCAGCATTGCCCTGGGTCTGATATCCATTTTTTTATTTCCTGTGACTTTAGGAATTCATTATATTGTGTGAAATTGTGATCGCTGCTATTCTGAGTCTCATATCTTTGCTGTATTTACTATCTTCTTCTCTCTCATACTTTTATTTCTAATAATGCTTCTAGCCGAGGCCGAAGGAACTCTCACACGAGACATCAGGTATAGTTCTGGTGACAAGAGAACCACCTCTGCCTCGCTTTCGGGTTGCATTCATGCCTGGCTCAAAATTAGCTCTTTCAAGGACTTGGAGGGAGAAGTTTGCATTAAGAAATAAGTCCATTAGTACAGCAGGCAAAACTGACCCAGAGCACAACTCTGGAGTGATTGCAGTTTTGAATGATGCTGAAATGGATATTTCCTTATTCATTAACAAGCACCTGCCCATCACAGTCAATTAGCACCTCTGGGCACTAGCTGGCAGAGTTCAGGGAAAGAAATCTTAAAAAAACATGTAAGAATGCACTGATAAATGCAGTGAATGGAATTCCTGACTGCAAGCTCTGTGAACTGGGTTCAACTGTTACAGGATTTTTTTTTTTTTCCTTCCTGTGGAATTTAGCTATCAGCAAATATTTTGCAGAACAGATTCTGTGCTCAGTGGCACCTCACCAGTTTAGCTGTCTTTGAATCAAGCTTTCAGCCACCCTCATTACAACTATAGGGAAAACTATTATTATTATTATTATCATCATCATCATTATTATTCAGACAGTGCAGTGAGGTGCCAAGACTCTCGGGAAAGAATCACATGATGCAAGAGGTTAGTATCATGAGCAGTTTCTCACTCAAGGATGAAAATAAGCAAAGAAGCAGAAATTCCCAGAACTAAACCCCCTAGATTAGAGAAGAAAGGAGCAAATCAGGAGAAATAGTGTCCTGTCACAGAGAAGAGGGTTATGCTACATGGCAGTGTGGGTGACAGGGCTTACTTGCAAATGGAGAGTCCTACACAGCCTTTCATAAGGAAAGAGGAAAAGAAAGCTGGTAGCCTTACGATAGATCTGCCAGTGGGGGAGCTAGGATAAAAAAAGATCTCTGCCCAAAGACCATGTCATTGCTGATAGGGATGAGTCATTTTGACAGACACAAAAGGATTACAGCTAACAGGATGCAGTATTGCACCAAATTGCTTTTTGTTGCGTTTTTGCATCATAAGGAATGACAATTAATCCCAAACATATATTCACTGCCTACACACATCAGATTAAATTCACAGTAGTGGTAGGGTCACTCTTCTTGACATCTCACCAGCAGGGATTGTAACTTCAGATTCCTGTCATCAGTTCCAAAAATGCAGAGCTGTTAGATTATATTATTTCAGGGAATTACCAAACTACGAAGTTTTATGTAGTTCTTAACAGATTCACCGAATCACAGAGTATTAGGGGCTGAAAGGGACCTCCAAAGATCATTCAGTCCAACCCCCCTGCCACAGCAGGATCGCCTATAGCAGATCACATGGGAATGTGTCCAGGCAGGTCTTGAATATCTCCAAGGAGGGAGGCTGCACAACCACCGTGGGCAGCCTGTTCCAGTGTTCTGTCACCCTCACAGTGAAAAAAAAACTTTCTCATGTTTCCATGGAACTTCCTGTGCCTCAAATTCCACCCATTGCCCCTTGTCCTGTCATTGGGCATCACCAAGCAGAGCCTGGCTCCATCATCTTGGCACTCATCCTTTACATATTTTTAAATATTCCTGAGGTCACCCCTCAGTTTCCTCCTCTCCAAGCTAACGAGCCCCAGCTCCCTCAGTCTCTCCAAAACTTGAGAGCAATTTTTTTGTTGGTTTGCCTTTTGGGTTGGGGTTTTGGGTTTTTTGGGTTTTTTTTTGTAATTTCTTACTGCAAACACTTTCTTCTCCAAGGCTTTACATTCTCTGCATGGACCAGTGTACTAACAGGAGATATGGGTGCATGTTATGCATGTTTTCTAATACTCCGCTGGTTTTGGAGAGCCAGACTGTTCAGTGTTGGTGAAGATGACAGCATTCCTGGGTTTGGAACCTGACCTATTCCATCAAGGTGTTTGGTTTTGGTTTTTTTTTTAATTCAGCTCTTATTGAATTGTGACACAAGTCAAACAGAAAATGCTCATCCAGACGTTACTGGTTCTTGGCTAGCCAGTGTTTGCTAGGTTTTAAATTAAAGACAAACAAGCCACAATTTAAATAGCATAATTAGCAAATTAAATGGCATAATACAGTCTTCTGTAACCCCACTAAAACAGCATGGAGTGTACAGAAGATCAGGAGCTAGGTTATCTCAGGAAGTGCCTTGTTTCATTGTTCCGCTGTGTGTTATTTGTCAAACCTTTTTTAGTAGTTGGCTTTTCTCCTATTTGGGCTTAATTTGTAATTCCCATTAGTGTAATTTAGCATGAAAATGACAGACTAGTTTGTAAGAGAAAATGTGTATTCTGACTTAGAGGGTGCTTTTGAATTCGTGGGTTTGTACTACACATTGGTTTTATATTAAACTTTCAAACAAATTAATCAGCTCTCTGAGCACTTACATATTTGAGATACATTTGGGAAGAAAAATTACAGCTTCCCAGACAAGAGTTACAAAGGTACCTATTATTTATGAAACAGTGGTTTTGCCAGCATTAGCACCAACTTTTCTAAATAGTTTTTAATCCTATGATTTGTGTCTTCAGTAGGCATTTGATGACTTGTAGTCATTAACATGCTTGGTGTAAACCATCTATTTTTTTAAAGTGCCAAAACACAGGTGAAGATCTGTGACTGTTCTTTTGGAAAATTGCCAGTTTAAAAGAAAGGCAAATAACTCACTGAAAATTAGTGTATAGTCGTCTTCTACTCCTCCAGTCACAAGCATTTCTCTCATCTATTAAAAACATCTGTACTTAAGATGTAGCTATAGACCTGCTGCTCTGTAATGAATGATACCAGGAGCATTGATACCTGAGCATTGCCAGTGGCAGGTGGGCAGGCATAGGCTGTCAATTCCCTTTGCAGATACCTTTGTGCCTACAGGAGAGGCAGCTGAAGCACACATTCAACTCAAAGTGGCTGCAGTTCACCACCCACTGTATTACCAGCTAGTTAGAGCAGCCTAAAGCAATATGTCAGGCCATCATCTGCCCTGCATTAGGATGTGCAAATCAGCAGAGCCTGTAGGAGTGCTCTCAGGTCAGGAGGGGGATTCACAGAATCACAGAAACATTCTGGTTGGAAAGGACCCTCAGGATCACCAAGTCCAACCAATATCCCTACTCTGTAAGGTTCACCCCTAAACCATATCCCCAAGCACCACATCCGAATGACTTTTAAACACATCCAGGGTTGGTGACTGAACCGCCTCTCTGGGCAGCCCATCCCAATGCCTGACCATTCTTGCCCTGAGAAAATTTTTCCCAATGTCCAGTCTAAACCAGTAGCAGCTTGAGGCCATTCCTTCTTGTTCTGTCACTAATTACCTGTGAGAAGAGACCGGCACCAACCTCTCCACGACATCCTTTGAGGTAGCTGTAGACAGTGATGAGGTCTCCCGTCTGCCTACTCTTTTTCAGACCAAAAGCTCCAGCTCCCTCAGTCACTCCTCATAAGATTTATTCTCCAGGCCCTTCCCCAGCTTTGCTGCCCTCCTCTGCACTCACTCCCAGCAACTCCACATCTCTTTCATATTGAGGTGCCCAAAACTCAACACAATACTTGAGATCTGGCCTCACCAGAGCAAAGTACCCCATGCAATGTCAATTGGTGGCTGCTCTCCAAGAATATTTCTGACAGTCTAGCAGGCCCAGAAAAGGCCTTGGCAACTCTTTGTAATCATCACTTCTTACCAGGAAAAACCCCGAAACCCCACAACCTAAAGCAATAGGCCCTGTGTAATTAGATCCATGTAGGATTTTATCCATCAGGAAAAGAAAGGTAAGTTAAATGAAGGGATACATAGGGATCATCTTTATGTTTAATTACGACTCTTAATAAATTTTCTGAAAGGCAAACTCATTGCTTTAACTCATTTTTGCTTCAAAAATCTAAAACCTATGCATGAGCTTAGATGTCACATACAGTGTTAGCCAGATGCAGTGGCAGAGACAGAGAAACAAGTATCTGAATTTCATGATTCAATTATTATAATAGAGAACTGTAACCCTTTCCCTTCACCTGTTCCTTTTCCTCCTTCCCTAAATGGGAAGAATACTTTGTTAGAAATCATTCTGGCTTTTTCCTGTGTTTTTTTGCCAGCACTGTATGTCCATCTGGACTGACCAAGAAAATGCCTTTTCACATTTAGTTCAGAGTAGGGGGACTTCCTCTTTCTGATCTGCAGTTCACTTTTTCTGCTCTTGTGTTTCCAGGATTCGGGACAAGTCATTCCTCTCATCGTGGAAAGCTGTATCAGATTTATCAATTTATATGGTAAGTACAAAAACCTACTATGTCATTTCATTATTGTCCTGACTTTTCTGTGTATCTTTTGCATAACACATTTAGCACCACAAGTTGTTTTGTTTTGTTTTGTTTTTACATCTAAAGATTAAAAGTATTTTTAAAACTAGATTCATTTCTCACGACTGTCCCCCATCTTTCTTGCAGGTCTTCAGCATCAGGGAATTTTTAGAGTGTCTGGTTCCCAGGTGGAAGTCAATGATATTAAAAATTCATTTGAGAGAGGTAATTGCATTTTCATTTATTCAAGCACTTTAATATCTGACATTTTAAAATATTTAAAATTCTGATTGCTTTCTTGGCTGTTTAAGCAGTTTGCATGCACTTCGTGTACTGCACCTACAGCTCTGCACTGTCATATGCTTAAACGATTTAAAGACAAAGTGTAATCCTGACGTGCGTACTTTTCCCCTCTTACATCCCAGGAGCTTGAGGTTGTTGTTCATTTGTTTAGATGAGACATGAGACAGCTTGAATCAGCTGTAAACTTTAGCCTTTTGTTAGTGATAAGCTGCAAATAATGATTTGTCTACATTGTACTTTAAAGATCTTCAGAACGGAAAGGTTACGGGGTTTAATTAGATTCAAGAGACTACTTAATACAATTTGAGAACCCTGTTACTTGATCTTCTAGAACAGAAGTGCTCAACTTTCTGGTCCCTCTCCCAAAGTGGCATCAGGATCAATGAAAATACAGGCAGTGAAAGGGTTGCTGCGTCTTCAGCCACTGTGTTCACTCCCAAAGGAAACTTCATACCCAGAGAAGGAATTACAGGAAAGATACCAGAAAGTGAAAACAACTTTTTAAACATAGGTGGCTTCCAACACCCAGCCTAGCGTTGCTCTGCTAGGGGAGCCAGGATCCATCAGTCCCCTAACTGTGTTAAAACAATTTTAGTTACCATTTTAAGACAATCTTACAGTCTGTTTTCTTAAGTCTTAGAAGCTGGATTTTTTAATTTAGAGAAAGCCCTTTTGCAGGTCATCTGCTAATAAGGAAACCTTTGGAAGCAATGAATTGCATGACTAGAAGCATGAAAAAATTGCACAACATTTTTCTCCCCAGGATTAGTTACATATCTTGTTAAACCCAACAACCTAAAGCGACCTACCTAAAGCAACCACTTTTACATGCTAAGTGAACCCACATCCTCCTATTCTCCAGCTTTTAAATCTGCCTTATCGTTAACTGCTTCTCCTAGGTAGTGTTAATCTGGAAGATACATACATTTTAAAGTGTTTCAAGGTTAAAGTCTTCAAAATTCCATGTAGTTCCATCATGTCTGAGGTTTCACTTAGGATTTCAGTTCCTGGGCAGTGTTTTCTGAATTTTAAATGAAGACAACTTCGCAGTTCAGTGAGTCGTTACCTTACTCAAGCTGCTCTATGTAAGCTCCCAAAGAATAGCCTGAGAAATACTATTCAATTAAGAAAATTTAGGGTTTTTTTAATTTTACTGGCAGTAAATTACAACATGTCCATAATTACCTAGTTGGAAGTCCAGGGCCTAAGAGATCACTAGGTTATGTAATTTAAAGGAAGCTTTATTTTGGCTGCCAGTTTGGCTTTAATCATAGCCTGGGATTTCTAAACCTGTGTTTGTTGTCTTACTCAAATGCTTGCGTTGCCACCTCCCACACACTAAAATCAAAAAACTCCAAAAATGTCACTCACTTATAAAAATGCTGCATGCAAGAATGCTCCTGCATGGGTGTTTCATTCACTTTATTTACTTTTTAAGGTGAAAATCCTTTGGCAGATGACCAAAGTAACCACGACATTAACTCAGTTGCTGGAGTACTGAAGCTCTATTTCCGAGGGCTGGAAAATCCTGTCTTTCCTAAGGAAAGATTTAATGATCTTATTTCTTGTATCAGTAAGTAGAAATTTCTGTTTCTTTCTCAATAGAATTTTACTTTCATATATACAGTAGAGGCCTGAAAAAAAAGCTAACTTCACAGATTTTTCTGAGACAATTTGTTTGCCATCTGTAGCTGTCTGGGTCTGTTATTAGTCATACTTGCAGCTGTGGTTGTTCCTTTTTCCCAGTGGGATTAATGTACAGTGCAACTCTTTGTTTAATAGGGCAGGAAGAATATCTTTTGGTATACAAGAGATAGTTACATTTAAATGCATTATTATTTTCTTCTGTGTGCTGGGGCAGACAGAAGGGAATGAAGTCATGACCATGCAAGCAGAGTACATTGCTTTGTGGCAAGGTTTTCCTGCCCCACAGCTTGGGGTCAGCACTGGTGAATAAGTAACTAACTGCTCGATATTGCATGGTTCTAGACCTTTACTGTGCTCAGCTTAAAACCCTTGACCCAACCAGCAGGAAAACCCTTCAGTGCAGGAATTGAGGGGAGCAGCCAAATATTTTCTGTGGAAGAGCTCAGTCTGCCTTCCAACACACAAATTGTAATGGGATGCCTCGGAGGAGCCTTGCATGGGTCTGTGTACTGCTGATGTTTGTAGCCAGACACAGAAATAATTTAGGAAGTTCTTAGTGGATGAGTGAATTGCTCTGGCATGCACAAAACCCCTTCCAGTTCACAGGTCCCTGCAGATGTTGAGGAGTGTTAAGGCCAAGCCAGCTATCAGTAGGCTTACTGTTCCCTGTGGGTCCCTTAGAAGTGGTCAGAGGTGCTAGGTTTGTGGGAGGCTTTCCTGCTTTCAACCTTTCCCTTGTAACTTGCCTTCTACAGTCAAAGAGAGAAAGAGGCAGTTTCACAGGTAGTGAGAGGGAGTTTCAGAGGTAATGAGGACCAGTCCTTTGTGACTTAGAGCAGGCTTTCTCCAAACTTGCTTTGGCAAAGGCTTAGCAAACAGGACTGCAGATTGGTGTGTACACAGTGCCCTGGAGTGGCTATCAGATGGGCTTTTCTGCTCCTTGCTGGGGGAACCCAATGTATATGGGTTCTTTCCCACATAGGGAAGATTGCAGTAATTCAGCCTGGAGGTTACAGATACATGGATGGCTGTGACCAGGTCTGTGTGCAGTGGTTTGTGTTTCATTTTAGGGGGGAGTTTTATACAGCTGTTGCTACTTACAGACTTGATGGTACTGAGGAGTCCTGAGGAACCTCAACAACGCAGTTCAACAGTCTGTTCTCTGATGCTGAACAGGACACTTTCTCTTTAGGAAGCTTTAGCTAACTGTGCTGTCACAACCCAGAAAATGTCTGCCAGTCATCGCAAGTGAAATCTAAAAAGGGATCCTTTTGACTGAGTGATTCTGTGTGTGTCAGGGATGATGGAACTTTAATAATCCTGCTCTGTTTTTCATTTCTGTATGAAATAAAGCGTATCTGCTGGTAAAATTTATTGATTTAATGGCTTCAGTTGACAGGAAATCTACCACATTTTTTTATAAGATGTTCAAATTATTAATCACTTTCATCGTTAAACATTGGTACCAAATTTCTGCTGTCACATTCTACCCATTGGATCTCTATTTTGACTTCATTATTTTGACTAACCAGTAAGAAAAATATAAATGATAATTCTTATATGTGGAGATGGTATTTCACTCCACTGTGATGAAGAGCTTTAAATTGAATTGTAAAATACCAAAAATGAGAATTCAGCTTACAGAGATTGGAAAAGAGAGTGCTTAGGAATGCAAAAAAACGCTTGCCCAAAGCAACCTTTTGAATGTGTGCCAAGAAGAAGAACCTGGATCATTTTGTAGAGCTTTTGTTCACCTTTGAAGCTTCTGAAGATGGGGCGGGGTATGTGGAGAGGTAGAACTTCAGTGAACTGAGGATATCCATGAGTCACCTGCACAGATGGGAGAGATTCACCAGCCTCTCAGAACATCACTGAAAGGAATCCAGTTCAGTTACCCCCAAACAGTCTTCCATTATTGAGAACAGCAATAAAAATGGCAATGAATACTAGATCTCTTCTCTTAGGTCTTGATTTCCATAGAGGTTGTCTATTGCATGTTAAATAGTAGTATAATCCAGTAGAGCTGAAACCAATAGCCTGAAACAAGGTCACTGCTTTTTGCAGACATATTTTACAATGGAAAGGTTATTGGGAAAGAGGCATTGCCCTCTGCTCCTGGTTAGGACAGGCTGTTCTCTGAGGCTGCCATAAGTTTGGATTGGAAAGCATGACCTACGAGGAGCATGTAAGGGAGCTGGGGGTGTTTAGTCTGGAGAAGAGGAGGCTAAGGGGAGACCTCATCACTCTCTACAACTATGCAAAGTTTAAGCAAGGAGGGGGCAGTCTCTTCTTCTTGGTGTCAAGCGACAGGTCTAGAAGAAATGGTTTCCAGCTGCACCAGGTGGGGTTCAGGCTCGATGCTAGGAAATATTTCTTCCCAGAGAAGGTTCTCAAACATTGGAGTGGTCTGCCCAGGGCAGTGGTGGAGTCATCATCCCCGGAGGTGTTTAAGCAGCCTGTGTACCTGGCACTTGGGCACATGGCTTAGTGTTGACCCTTCAGTGCTGGGTCGAGGACTGGACTGGATGATCTTTGAGGTCTCTTCCAAGCAGATGTATTCTGTGATCTTGTGGCAGCTTGTCAAAATGAGGTGTAGTGACTGAGTAGTTCTGCTAGATTTTACTTCTGCTATTGCTGTTACAGAAGAAAGAAGAGGATTTTCTTCCTGATAATGTGTTGTAAGACTACCAGATCTGTTTCTGTCAGGTTTTAGAGGAAATGAGGGAAGGGGGATTTTTGTTATCTTTAGAGAAACTCTGAAATGGCATGTCAGTGCCTTCCTTCAGCAGCAGGAGAGCTAAGTTTGAAGCATTGCAGGAAAAAAGGAGTTTTCTCTTTGAGCACATTGGGGTGAATTTGCTTTGTGTTCTCACAGCGAAGGGTTTGAACGTGGTGTGAGGAGAGAAAGAGCTCTTGTGCAGCCAGAGCCAGCCCCACCACTGCATGCTGGGAACAGTAGGCTGTGTGTCTGCACCTTTTGACTATCTGAGAAGCCTGAGGTGGAGTGTTTTTACAGCTGGTTACCTAGACTGTGTGCTTTAACTGGCCCACCGCTTCCAGGGAATAAGATGGAGTAGGTTTGTTGTTTGAAAAAACAACCATCTCAGAATACGCCACCTGTCACGGTTTAGTTTAACTAGCACCTATGTGGCATGTGCCATCAAAAACTGTTGGTCTCAAAGACCCTTCCCATTGCTATCTTTGAACCTTAACACTGTATATATCTTGCAAAAAAGTAAGACAGTCTAGGCAAGATTTTTCTCCCACTTCAGACTTTGAAACTATCATAGTTGCATTTGTTTCTTTTCTGTGCTCTTTGTGACCTCAAATGTTAATAATGTTGGTCTTCGTGTCACTGGGAGCAGGGCCAGACACCCTTTCCTCTCTGAGGAGCACATTACTGTAAATTCTTCAGATCGCAGCTGAGATGTAAAGTCCAGAAAGCTTTCACATTTTTTAGTTAAGAGAGTTTAAATGCTTTTAATTTGCCTTCACTGTCTAATGAGCAGTGAGGAAAAGAATAAGTATTAATTTGCTTTCAAATACTATTTCAAGATAAATGTCAGTGTGTTTTTTTGTGTTGTTGGTTTTTTTTTAATTGTTGACAGAAATTGTTATAAAGGAGGGGGCAAGAAAGCAAATTTATGAAGTTGATGTTCACATAAAACTGTAATAGGGCAGTGTGTCATACATTTTATATGGAAATGTGATGTTGCCAGTGAAAAACCCCTTGAAGCTGAAGTACTTAGTTATGGATGTCAAGCATAATTGAGGCTACAGCTGCAAAATGAACCTTTCCTCAGTACAGCCACTGAGGAATTCCTTTGCATTTATTCATATATTTCCAAATGAAATAGACTATTGTGGTTTAAAGCTTTCCCTTTTGCAGATACAGTGAAAACAGTGCTAAATGAATGTGACTTTTAGGGCAATTTGTATTAATTAAACTCATGAGAACAGTCTTATTCTGTTTGGCCTTATAAACTGGTTTAGATTAAAAATTCAAGCCAAATTATAACTTCTCCAGAGCAAGCATGAAAGGTAGGACAGAATGTAAAGAATCCATCTGATTATGGACCCTAGTTCTGCATTCTCAGCAAAAGGAGTGGCTACTGTTGCTCCTAGCAGCACTCAGCCATCCAGAGGGTAAAATAAGGTGGAGGGAAGAGAGGAGAGTTGCATTGCACTTTTTCTGCCCCTTTGCAGAAATAGGTTGAGCCAAACACAAGCATATTATTTGTAACATGAGCTACATGGAGGCAGAAGGTACTGAAGCTGTGCTTAGGGTTGGCTCTAATTCACCTTCACTGCTGGGGCAATGCAGTTCCTCTTCAGGTGTGAGTTACATGAATTACAGCTGTGCGGTGTAGCAGCAGATACCTATAAGCTACCCAGGGTGCTTAGCTTCTGCTCAGGTCATCATAATTCTTCTTGGTTTCATCTCCCTTGCCTTAAATTTGATACACTAAGATGCCAGGATGGATGAAAACTTACATCTTTTTTTCCTTCTGATTCTCATCATTTCAGTGCCTTGCTGCCGGCAGCGCCCATTTACCTAACAACATAAATGTTATGGAAGGAAACCTTACTGCTTTTCCAGACTATTGCTCATTACTTAAAAACAAAAAAATTATGTTCTCAATTGTCAACTCTTCCTGAAAAAGTTTCAATTAAATGGCAGCTGTTTCCTTCCCTAAATGTCAGCAGGGGCCATTGTGTTTGTCCTTCTCTAATGCCTTCTTAAATAGATCTGAAAGAGCTGTAAGTGGCATTGCTATCTTAATATACCAATCTTTGAGCTTGATCATACTCACCTACCAGAGTGGAAGGAGGCACAAATTGTTAACTTTAGCACTGATACATATTCATGTAGATTACTTGTCAGCTGCAAATTGACCATAAAAATTACATCTGCAACTGTAACTCAGTCCCATTTGACGTGCAGTGAGTGTGTAAAATATGCATTAGGCATTCACTCTGTTACTATTAGGCGTTGCACCAAGTGGAAGTAGCAAGCGACACACACACACCCCTCCAGAGATAGCACATTAGATTTTATCTTTGAAAACAGAGGTCCTAAAGGGAAGATATAGCTCTTACATTAATATTGTTTACTTTCTTATTCCTACTTTGTGTAGCCCTTGACTGTCAGATCTGCGTAGCTTGCTCAGCACTGGCTGTTAGTGTATCACCATTCATTCACTGCTGACACCAGCTTTCTTCTTCCACGTGTTGTGACTGCTGATATCTTCCCTTTCCCAAATGTTTGCAGTTCTTTTACTACTGCTACTGAAACTGGCCCATGGAGACAGTTAGCAGAGGATGGTAGAAGGTAAACTATCCAGAACTCGTGTGTCTGAGCTTGGACTGCTCCCAGGCGTAGTCTTCTATTTGAGTAACAATGTCTCACTCCCAGTGCGAGAAGAGGCCATGTGTAGAATACCAGGAAGAGTGTGGTGCTTTTGTAGAACTTTAAACTACAGCAGAGTGATAAAGGCATGCAGGTCTCCAGTTGGCCCAAATATTTAAGAGCCAGCAGCAGTTACTCTCTTCCAAAAGTCTTTTATTCTCTATCACCAAAGCACTGCATTGATATATTCGAACGTTTGTTGGCTTTTGTCATGCTCCACTACTTAAGATTTACTGCTTAATTAAACTTCAATTTACATTCTCTTAATGTTATTTAGCATTGATATATCCTAGTCTTCATTGATTTTTCTTTTTTTTCCCTGTATTTGCATTTGGGGGCTTGCATCAGTAATTGTGTTTTCTCCCCTCTCAGGTTTCCTTTACTATTCTGAGGCAGATTGGTCACTTTTGATCTGGTTCGCTTTAGTGTCTGCCCTTGCAGAAACTTCATCTTGAGTCACCAGGTGGTTAAAACGTGTTACTTCTCATGGAAAAGTGGGTATTAATTGATTCTGTGTGTCTCTGCAGTAAGCAAAGGTGATACCACCTCTCCAGAAAAGATTCCAGTGTTCTGGGAGGCCAAAGATCACACTTCTAAACATTGAGGATTTATGCCTATCTCATGCTATTGGTCCTTAGCCCATGGCTGACAGAGGCAGACAGGTGATGAGTGGTTCTTTCATTTATGCCATGACATTAGCCTCATCCAGATTCATTCATCTGGTTCAAGGACAAAGAGTGTTTGCAGGGGAAGTCCATGGGAGATCAATAAATAAATCTTTTCCAAGAGCAGTGCAAGACTGCATCTCAACAGATTTCCTTGTGGTGGTTGTAATCTGCCTCTTTGGAGGATTTTATGAACAGGTTGGACAGCCATCTCTCAGAGGTGATTAAACTGAAGTCAGAAAATGAGACCTTAGGCTTAAATGACTTCTGAAGCTCTTTGGTTTCATTTTTTGTAGTAACTGGTTGAGACTTCTTAGATCCCAAACACCTCTGATGCTTAGATGGCTGGATAAGTTTATGAGTACACAGAAAACCAAGGTCCTTTTATTACTATGGTGCTTTTCTCCATTATTTTCTGATAAAAATACATTAATAGGTCTGGGCACAGGTGCTCAGCTCTTCCACAAAGTGCTGTAGGCATGAAGCCCTAGAAGCTGGCTTCTCCAAACCCTTCTCTTGTTTCACCCCACAAATGCCTCCTGTGCTCTGGGCTGCACTGTAGCTCCACTTTGACAGGAGCACAGTGTTCCCATGCCGAACGCCTTTTTCTCTGCCTGTCAGGAAACTCACCTGCTTGTTTGTCTGGCTGCAGTGGGTCCGGATGGAAGGCAGGCATATCAGATCAGAGCTGCAGAACTAGGAAGTAGAAAATAACCATTTCTATTTGTGATGTTTAGCTGATGGTAGTCTTAATTTGTGATTGATATTCCTGTGTCCTCCACACAGATCTCCCTTCCCTCACTCACTCCACAGTCAGTAAAGACATTAGTTCTCAGTGTGCTTGGCCTTGCCAGAGGCTTGTCCTGTTACTTGTCTTTGGGAATGTGAGTCTCATCATATCATTAGAGTAATGAACCAGTTCTCAAATCTCCTGATTTCTATTTCTGCTTGGCAGCTAATTGCATTATTAGGACAAGTCATGTAATATCACTACTTCAGTTTTCTTAGCTGGGAAATAGGTAATACTTCACCAGGTGCTGAGGTAGGGCTAATTACAGTTCTTGACAATCAGAGTAATGTAAAGAGGGTCTCCAGCAGAAAGGCTGTGAGAAAGGAGACACATTCAGCTATCAGCAGTGCTGGGATTGCCAGCGGTTCCACACAGCAACCAGCTTGTAGCTTGGATGGCCTTTCTACCTCCAGGCTTTCTTCAGCAGAGCTGGTGGAGGCAAAGCAATGCTTTCTCATCTCTCTGCATGAGAAGCAGCAGGGTTGCAAATTAATTCTGCCTGGATGCAGAAAGATTGATCTGTGTTCATTCTTTCTTTCCTACAACCCACTCATACATTCCGTGCATGCAAGCAATGTGTGCAGCTAGTGCACTGTGGATCTGATTTGAGTTCAGCAACGACTGAACCTTGTCCAGGGCCAGTCTCCAGAACTGGCTGGAAAAAGTGGGTCTGCATCGCAATGCATTAGTCAGGCAAGGCTGGAATGGAGGAGACAAGTCCTAGTGCTGTGTCACAACTTCCTTCCAGCTTCCCACATTCAGCACATGGGGCAGAAAGGCTGGAGAAGAGCTGTGCCACAGCACCACGCAGCAGTGCCACTGCAGGAGTGTTAAAAGATGTAACCAAAGAGACTTTGGACCTTCCTTCCTCAGCTCACTCCATGGAAAATCCATCTGCGCACATGCACACAGGCTCAAAACTACCAAGACCTGCAACTCTGCACACAGAGACTCACAAACAGGCTTGTCAGGGGGAAGGTTGGCTGGGCTGGATGCTCACAAGGTGCCCTAGCTGTAGTAGAGTCTGGTTTTATTGGAAGAACTGGCAGGCTCCTTCCACTGGGAGTGGCTTAGTTTAGGCAGGTGGCAAAAGGCCTGCTGTCTGTGAGCTGTGCAGAACAGCAGTGTGGCATTGCAGTGCTGAAGTCAGAGTACATAGCATCAGCATCTCCAAGATGTCATATGCACTGGAAAGGGAGAGGAGGATTGGGGTTGCTCTGCAGATCTTCACTGTGCAAGCAGCTCCTAAGCTTAGCACATCCCTATCATGGATTCCGATTCTTAACCAGTAGTCAGAAATACTTCTTGATTCATGCAGTCCATGTTTAACAGAAACATTGAAATAAATTTCAAGTCCCATATTCCACTTGAGAAGGTGTAATGGCTTGAGTTGATTTTCAGCTAGAGTTTGAGTTCAGTATGACTCACAACTTCTCATTTATTTTCGCCACCAGCTCTGCAGCGGGTCAGCTGGGACACTATTCCAACCTTCAGTTGCTCTGCTAAGGAATACGGTTTTTTAACTCCTACAAGAGTTTTGCTTTGCTGCTTTCACATTAGATACCACAGATCAAAAGGACATCCTTTTTGCAAGCAGTGTCAGACTGTTCTTCTGCAGAAACTCTCCATGAACAGAGTTTCACCCATCTCGGAATCTTATGTTCTCCAGGACACTAATGGAATCTCCTGTAAATGCAGATATAGGAACTGATTTCTCCTCCCAGTTTACCACACTGGCATTCCCTAATGAACTAGAGCACTTTTGTGTGGTAAACAGAAATCTCACTTCCAATACTCTCTGCTTATGCTTAGTTCTTGGTACCAAAAGACTAAGAGTAGTAAATCAACACACATTTTGCATCTGCAAATAAATCTCATAGCAAAGAGCACAACACCAGGAACTCTGTTTACATTTAGCACTTTTTAAATGTGAGCAGTTATTTTAAATGTGTACTCTTAAATATCACATTTTGATGTAGAAATGTTTTTTTTCAGCTATTGGAATCAGCTTCTGTTTCGTATTTCCAGATTGCCACTGGACTTTCCCTTAGATGATGTTAATTGCAGCATTTTCTCTTGGCTGATGCAAAAAGTATTACTGAAATGTTGAGGTTGTTTATAACAGTGTCATTTACACAGAAAATACTGAGTCAAAAATGGAGCTGCTACTTCTTTCAAAAAAATAGTTTGTCCTATTATGCCATCACTACACCACTTGCAGCCATATCATCTTTCTGACCAGCACAGAACGTAATGCAACCTGGTTATAAGACATTAAGAACGGATGCTACCTTGTTTTGCCCACTTCAGTGGAATTTTGATGGACTGCTACAAAATACTTTGGGAAAATATGTGTGATCTTTGTGTTTGTTGCTTAGACATGTTGTCATTTAGATAGTTATAGCTGGACATTTAAGCAAACTCACTAGAGAAGCTCTATGACTGGACTATCGTATCTGATACTCACATAAAGAAAACAGGAAACTGATGGCAAACATCTCTCCTTGTTTCCCTCAAGTTATTTATGCACTGGTATTGTGTCTCAGTGAGTCATCTAGCTCAGCAAGTGGACAGAGTTTGACAAAGGCAGATTTGTGACTTCTTTATATTTAGAAACGTTACTTTTAAACTCTGTGGTTTTAACAAGGAGAAGGACTTTTGGAACTTACTGTTATAATAGGCCAAAATGAGAGGGCAGTGAGCTAGAGACATACTATGGTAAAGAGTCAAGGTAATGGAGTAAACAGAGTAAACTGACTGAATGCTATTTTAGACCATCATATGAGAGGGAACTTAAAATACATTCTTCTGTTTGCAGGAATAGACAATCTCTATGAGAGGGCTCTTCACATCCGCAAACTCCTCCTCACTTTGCCCAGGTCGGTCCTTATAGTGATGAGATACCTCTTCGCCTTCCTCAACCAGTAAGTACTTTATAGTTCCCCAAGGTACTGTATCTTCAGCTGCCTTCCTCTGCTGGTACTGATGTTCTTTGGGTTTAGTCATACTCTATGCAGAATTTACATTTAAGCTCCATTTACCACAAAAACACAATCTTCTAGCTGGCAATGAAAACAGAAGGAAAACAGCAGATTTCATTCAAATTAAAATTCCATTGGAACACAAATGAAAAAGGTTGTAATAAGGTAGATGAAAGCCTTTTCTGAAATGGGGAATACAGGCCACAACATTTAAGCTGCTAAGAAAAGTAACAAATAAAAACTAACTACGTTAAAAGTGGTTTGCATAATTTAAAAGCAGAATATTTTTTTCCTTCATCTCAGACTGATTTTAATCTCCTGACAGGAAAAATAAACAGTATATTGAAGAAGCACAGGTACTGCAAGCTACTTATTCAATGCTAGGAACTGCCAGGGTGAGAATTCAGGTTGCTGCTTTGATTTTGTGGTAGTAGGGCTACCAATATAGAGAACGTACATCCCCTGTGTATGCTTCAGTGCTAAGCAGCGTGGTTCTCACGTGGCAAAATACAGGCAGCTGCTGGAGGAAAGGCTGTGTTAGAAAGGGAAATTGCTGTTTGTATCTTCATCATCTCAGACTTTCTCAAAGAAAAAATAAAAGACAGGTTGGGCAATTGTGCTGTGTTTCTCTCTTGAGTCCTTCACAGCCCTCTCTGGGTTTGCTGACCCCAGTATTTTTACTAACATTGTTTTTCTCTTTGTGCACTTCATCCCGATTCTGGCTTTTCTCTTACTGCTTCCACATTGTCTGTTATGTCTGTTTTTGCATTGCTTTTTTAATTTTTTTTCCCCGTAAATTTGCCCTGTGATGATTCATTTTGTCTTTGTGACCTTCCTCATTTAATCCATCCTGTTCCTATAGAAACAGGATTTGTGCAGCCAGGTTACACATGCATGCTTGTTTTGATAGCAGTTCCCATTTCCTTTCTTCTAGTAATTTCTGAATCACCTTCAAGAAATATTTAAAAAAGGGGCCGAGATCTTAAGTTTTATAAAAACAATCATTTGTTTGAGACATTAATTAATCCCCCCAAAAGTGATGCTGTGTAAATGTCTCAAAGGCTTATATCACAGCTTCTCCTCTACTTAGATGTACAGATTGACCAGAGCTGTGTGAGGTTGTACCTGTGCATGGTCATGTTACCTACATCTATTCTCACCACAGGAATGCAACTCAAAAGCAGGCTAAATCCCTTACTGCCTCCAAATTGCTCATGATGCATCCACAGGAAAAACATTCCCATAGTTTGACTCTCTGCAAATCCAGTTCTGCTTTTTGCATATGCAGTTATGCCTGCTTGGCCATATGCAGTCATCAGACCTCATGGCAGACTTCATCTGGTCTGGCATTTTGCTCAAAGCTTCTAAAGTTAGATTAAGCTGCTCAAGGCTTTGTCCAGTCAACAACCAAAAAGGGCAGAGTTTACAGCCTCTCTGGGCAGTCAGTGCAAGTGCTTGGTCACCTCTATAGTCATAAATTTCTTTTCCCACTTCTATCTGGGCTGTCCTTGCTGTGACTTGTGTCCGTTGCCTCTCATATCTTTCCTGTGCACCTGTGTTTGTCTTGTTTATCATAGTAGATAGTAGAAGATTGCAGCTAGATTCTCCAGTAGACTTCTCTCCTGAAAAAGCAAAAAAATAAAAACAACCCAAACAAACCACTCATAGAATCATAGAATGGTTTAGGTTGGAAGGAACCTCAAAGATCATCTAGTTGCAACCCCCCGCCATAGGCAGGGACACCTCAACCAGTTGTCTCCACTTCACTTTATAACTCTTATGCTCTAACTCCCCAGCCATCTCAGTAGTCCTTTTCTGGACTGAGACAAATTTGTCAGTCTCCCACAGCTAGACATAGTGAGTTTGTGGGCAGAAGGTGCTCAGGAATTTTAGGTTGTATGGTAAAAATGAAAAACCAGAAGTGACAAGAGCCTTTGCAAGATCCAGGAACTTAGTTGCGTCCAGAAGACAATTCAGTGTAAGTTATTTAGGCAGTTGATGGGAAAGATGCATCAAGGTCTGATGAGAAATGATATGCATGTGTACCCACTTTCGATCCAGTCCACTTGAGCCTCAAATACTAAGCACTGATGAGAGAGAAGCAACAGCAGTTGATGCATTTTACATTAGCCAATTAGGTCAGTGTACCCTAAACAGAATAGTATGGGGACAGATATATATTCCATGCATAGATGTGCTGTAAATCACAGAATTACAGAATGTTAGGGGTTGAAATGGACCTCAAAAGATCATCAAATCCAATTGGCCTACCAGAGCAGGATCACCCAGGGCAGATCACACAGAAACACATCCAGGCAAGTTTTGAATATCTCCAGAGAAGGAGACTCCACAACCTCTCTGGGCAGCCTGTTCCAGTGTTCTGTCACTCTCACAGTGAAAATTTTTCTTTATATTTGCATGGAACCTCCTATACTCCAGTCTGCACCTTTTGATCCTTGTTTTATTATTGGACATTACTGAGAAGTGCCTGCCTCTGTCCTGACATTCACCCTTCACATATTAATAAACACTCGTGAGGTCACCCCTCTGTCTCCTCCCCAAGCTAAAGATCCCCAGCTCCCTCAGCCTTTCCTCATAAAGGAGATGTTCCACTTTCTTAATCATCTTTGTGGCTCTGCTCTGGAATCTTTCAAGCAGTCCCCTGAGGTCCTTCTCGAACTGAGGGCCCCAGAACTGGACACAGTATTCCAGATGTGGCCTCACCAGCACAGAGTAGAGGGCGAGTAGGACCTCTCTCAACCTACTAACCACATTCCTTCTAATACACTGCAGAATGCCATTGACCTTCTTGGCTGCCAGAGCACATTGCTGGCTCATGGTCATCCTTCTATCCACCAGGACCCCCAGAGCCCTTTCACCTATGCGTCTCTCGAACCTATCCTGGTCCATGAGGTTGTTCTTTCCCAGATGCAAGACTCTACATTTGCCATTGTTGTATTTCATTCAATTTCTCCCTGACCAACCCTCCAGCCTGTCCAGGTCTCACTGAATGGCAGCACAAACTTCAGGTGTGTCAGCCACTCCTCTGAGTTTCATGTCAACAGCAAACTTGCTGGCAGTGCACTCTGTTCCCTCTTAAGGCCCTTGACAAACTCACTTTACAATGTATATAGCCTATTGAAGAAATCCCCTTTTGTGTTTTGTTACTTTATGTGGCATTGTGTGAAGGAGAATAGAGGAAATCTCTAAGCTGTGATGCAAAATAAAGTTTTTCTAGTTTTCAGAAGGAGGTTAGTCACATTGGGAAAGCCAATTTTTCTTGATTTTTCTGTTATAACAGCCTTTCACAGTACAGCGATGAGAACATGATGGATCCCTACAACCTGGCCATTTGTTTTGGGCCAACCTTGATGCCTGTTCCAGACATACAAGACCAGGTGTCTTGTCAGGCACATGTGAATGAGATAATCAAAACTATCATCATCCATCATGAAGCTATTTTCCCAGATGTTAAAGAACTTGATGGTCCAGTGTACGAAAAATGCATGGCTGGAGATGACTACTGGTAAGTCAGAACATTACCCTTCTGTCTTCCTCAACAAAATCATTAGGATGGTTGTCTGGCTAGCTCCTGTGATACAGATTTCCTTTTGCACACAACAGAAGAATGAAGATATATAAGAGAAGCATTTAGGTTCTCATAATACTGTGTTAGCTGTAAAAAAAAAAAGTAAAGCAAAGAAAGGTATGATAAGGTTCCCTACAGCATCCCTGGAACATCTCTTCTGTTCAGCAAGATGCCTTCAGAATTCCAGGTGTACTGTGCAGAGTATACAGACAGGCAGGAAACTGTCTCTCTGGCTGTGAGCCACCTTAACAAATTTCCGCTTACGATGTTCTGCTCCTGCTCCTTCCCTCTCTTAGCAGCACACACACACACTTTTTATAAATGAAAAAATTCAAAGGTTCTGGGAGCTTCTTACTAACTGAAATTGTTGTTTGAGAGAGAGGTGTGTCGTCCTTTTCAGTAGCTGTGTGCCGTGAGAATTCCATTGCACATGGCTTCATAACATTTTAAGAGTAACTAAGTAATCTCACTGGGATGGCATATTTTTGGTATGTCATTTCTCTCACTGCTTGACCTCTTACTTCCCTTCAGTGACAGCCCATACAGTGAACATGGTACATTAGAGGAAGTGGACCAGGATGCCAGTACAGAGCCCCACACCAGTGAAGATGGTATGTCTGTTGCATTGCTGGGCCTTTGATGGGAGCAAAGTTTGCAGGTGTTTCGAGCAGGAGACCTCTTTCCTTTCCTAATTGTGTTTAATTTGAAAGAAGGGGATTTCAGTCCTGGTGTTCTGTAGCAAAGACATCATCTTTCATCTCTGTTTGTGTGCCTTTTCACTTTGATTCATCTGTGTTTGACCAGCTGTTTCCTTCTCCCCTGATTTGCTCAGTCACAGGAAGGGCAAGAGAGAAATTATTTCAGTCAGCACATAATATTTTCTGATAGAATGTTACATTTTTAGTGACTCTTTATCCTTTGTCTGCAAAAACTAAATCTACCAAAAGTGTGTGTTTTGAAATTAATGTAAAAGCTATCCCATCTAAAGGATTTCTAATTACTGGAAAAAAACCTGTGTGACCCCCACAGTGAAGCTTCTGAACGATAGTAATTTTCTATAAATATTAATCACATATTCTGGCAGTTCTGAGTACAATAGATATCCATGAAAAAATTGATGCATCTCTATTAGGAATTACTTTAGGAACAGGTTCTTTACTATGAGGGTAGTGGAACACTGGAACAAGTTGCTAAGGGAGGTGGTTGGGGCCTCTTCTCTGGAGATATTCAAAGTGAGGCTTGGCAGGGCTCTGGGCAACCTGATTTAGTTGAGGATGTCCCTGCTGACTGCAGAGGGGGTTGAACTAGATGACCTTTGGAGGTCCCTTCCAACCCAGACCATTCCATGATTGATTATATTGATTCTTTTAGTCAGGTTTTCTAATGGCGTATTTGACTGTAACATGTTTCAGTTGGGCTATCCTTCAGATCTCTCTCCCAAAAACTTCAGCCCAGTTTCAAGGAAATGTAACAGATGGAAAGAGAGATCAAAATTGTTAAATAACTACTGTTTTCCTGACAGTTAATAGTGAGTTAGAGGTGAATGATTCAGAGTAACATTCCCTCTTGAGAAGAACTACAGCTTGAGTCCACTGCATATCTGACCAGCAAGCAACCCAGAGAGAGCAAGCAGCACACATTCACTGAGCACCAGCAGAAACAAAAGCTGCTCCTTGTCCATCTGAGAGGATGTGTGAAATTAAGAAGAGGAAGAGATGAGAAAGGGGAGGAGAAGAGCTACAACAGAGAAAGATTTTTTTTTTCCCAGAAGGGGTGCTGGTTATGAGCTGGGATGATTGCCATAGGGAACAGGAAGCTGTATCTATAGGAAACCTGTCTGCGCCAGTCCCATTGCACAGAGAACAATGTAAACAATAGTTCCACTCTAACCATACCCTTCTGCTTTGTCACGTAGGCAAGCTGTCAGTGACAGATTGCTTGTCTCTTCCCCTTTGCTGCCATGAGGAGTTGCAGGCACAGTCTATCAGTGCAGCTGTTTGGAGAGGAGGGACAGTTGGGTGGGCAGGCGTCACAGAGAGGGGGAAAACTGAAGACAGGAAAGAAGTCAGTGTTAATCTTCTGCCTAGGGAGTGTTCCCGTGCCTGCACTCACACTAGGGACACATACAAGACAGCCTGTATGTGGGTTTGTCTTGACCAGCTCTCTAGAGCTAAACCTGCTGTCTTTCTACAACACAGCTCTGCCAAAAATGGTGTGAACAAATTCATCATTATTTTTCCAAGACAGTATAGCCATACTTTATAAGAGCTCCTTCTTCCACTGGAGGCATGAAGCAGGAGTAGAAACTGAAGAAGTCTGTCTCTCATTTAGGCCACAATCAAATCAGTGAAAGGCAGGCAACACAGCAGTTCAGTATATATAGGCCAACTTTGGGTTTCCATGACCAAACTAAGAGATAAAGGCCCAAGTGGGCATGGAAAAGAAGCACAGCTTTTCAGGAGCAATCAGAAGCAATTATTTCAAAACCATGCCAAGGAAAGATGAAAACATTAGCAAGATGCAGAGGAGCAGGACTATAGCATTGCATAGTGCATCACCTGTGCCTCTATAATCATGGGCTCTGCCCTATGAGCACGTTGCTGTAAAAACAGTTTTACATTCCTGTTGTCATACTGCTTCTGTTATGGCAGTGTCACTGGTGAAGATAAACCCTGAAGAGAATAGCTGTCAACAGGACAAAGTTCTGGGTTTTGTTCACCAGACTGGACAGCAATTTAATCCTGATAACCTCATTGCACCTTTTTAATTAATTCAGTGCCAAAAGGAAGCAGACATTTGTGTTTACAACAAAATAATTGTTAGCCAAAAAATATTTGTCATCTAGGGAAAAGCTGGTGCAAAGATAAAACTTAGCAAGTCTGGACTGCACACAAAACCGGTTTGGTCTTCAGTTCCCAGGCTGCAAGCTCTACCATTTTTTCCCATGGATATAGCTTTCCTTTAGAATAGCACATTTTTCTGATGTAACTCACAGCCTTTTAGTTAAACGTGTTTACCATCTCCTTGACAAACAGTCATATGTTTGTCCTCTGCACAGTTCCTTCAAAAAGATGTTCATGGCACCAAATATGAGAATAACTGAGTGTTTTTTAGTTTGCTTATTGACCTGTGATGGAAAAAAAAAAAAGGCGGAAAAAAGGAAAAAAAACCCAGCTTATACCAAAGGGAATATTTTGGGGGTTTAATGTGATTGATTCATTGATTGCAAGCTGAATGCACCACTGCCAGCTGTATGTGGAGAGAAAGAGAGGCATGGGATCGCTGCTGTATTGATCAGACGTGGAACTTTTTTATTTCCCTCTGTTAGGTGATGGAAAAAGCAGATTCTGATAAGTAGGGGGGTGGGTTGTGCTGAAAAATCTCATTAGTTTTATGCTAAAATGTATGCATATACAGGACCATAGGAATTGCAGGGTAACTTAAACAACCCAGAGATCAAAAGTGAAAGTATTTACTCTTCTTTACATTTCCCTGGGCAACCTGTTCCAGTGTCTCACCACCCTTATGGCAAAGAACTTCTTAACATCTAATCTAAATCTCTCCTCCTCTAGCTTGGATCCATTCCCCCGAGTCCTATCAGTACCTGACACCCTAAAAAGTCCCTCACCAGCGTTCTTGTAGGCCCTCTTCAATTACTGGAAGGCCACAATAAGATCTCCTCGGAGCCTTCTCTTGTCCAGTCTGAACAAGCCCAACTCTCTTAGCCCGTCCTCGCAGGAGAGGAGCTCCAGCCCTCTGATCATCCTAGCGGCCCTTCTCTGGACACATCCCAACACATCCATATCTTTCTTGTAATAGGGGCTCCAGAACTGGCTGCAGTACAAAACAGTCTATCGGTAATTTTGCTGCAGAACAACCTTTACCTGAAAGTGCTTCTGCAGTAAAGATTCAAGGGATATGGTTCATGTTTACTGGAGCAGCCTTTTAGCATATTTCCCTTTACTTTCAGTTTGTTGGTGATGTTTTCATTCTCGTTGGATGCATGTGGCAAAAGGTGACTAGGTCTGTTTTCAAAGGAAATAAGAGAGAATTTCCTGAGGAAGTTAAACAGATGGGCTTCTCCTGGGAAAACTTACACACAATTAATATACTATTCATAGGTATCTGACACACACATGGTGAAAATTGAGATGCTAGCTGTGCTGGAAACAAACATCAGAGGGAAGACTCCAAATTATCGTTGTGTCCCAACACGTAGCAATTCTTCTGCCTTTCTGCAGTGCATGTTGTGATCAACGTCTTGTCGGATTCTGTTTTATCAACACCTTGCAACATTGCTTTGCTTTTGCTGTTCCCCAGAGGACTGCCATTCTGAGGGCAGAACTTTGAAAGTGCAGAGCCACTGTGCTCTGATGAGATGCAAAAGAGGATAAAGACACTGGGAGATATGTCTTCACAGGGCATACTCTGTTCTCAGCAACCAGGGTACATCTGGCAGAACTGAAAAAGAGCAAAGCAGGGCAAGAGCAAACTCCCCACAAAACTGCATGGGTTGGTCTCCCCTCTTTTCCTTAGTTCCTTATGCCCTGAGGCACAGAGGGCAGCACAGTGCCGTGTCAGTGTCGTCACCTGTGTAGGGAGGCTGGTACTACATCTGGCACTCCCATCCCAAAATTGGAATTAGTGCTTGTGTTTCCTTTGCTCTTTCTGCTCTTCCAAGCAGTGGAAGCTTTTCCCACATTGCTTCAGTTTGTCCTAGTTTTTCACTTCCATAGCATTGCCTGAGCCACTAGAGACGTTAGCTGGTAGGATCCTATATGTCATGAAATTCTTCTTGCTGCTGTAGATGAATGCCCCCAGGTATGGGGTATGGACAGAGCAGTGCAATTACATTTCTCTCCAAGCTGTCAATTTTACTGTTAGAAATTCAGTACCACACAGAATTTGAGTTATAGATTCCAAATTTGGCTTTCATCACCTTTGTTTTTTTTGAAAATGCTTCTCAGTCATTCAGTGACTTTGATATTAAATGACTTAACTTCTCAAAGTGCATTTATTTCTAGGAGTAACTCTCACGGTACTTTACTTTTGAATATTAAGGCTTGACCTGTAACAAGGTGAATTACTATTTAAGTGCAGTCTCAGTACTGTTTGCTATGGGAAAGTTGTCTCCAAGTAAAAGCAACATTCAGGCAAAGAAAATGTCCCTTTCAAAACAGTGAAACCTATCTGAACCTCATTTTGGTTCTATTAGGAAAACTGTGTGAGATCTGCTGGACACTCCTCCCTGAGGGGTGGGATTTGTTACCCAGGCAATCTAACAAATGCCTCTCAAAAGTCACAGCCATTATGGACACATTACCAATCTGTGCAGGTGCTTCTAGTGGAGCAACTTCTTTCAGACCTCTGAGAAAATATTTGTGTCTTGCAGGCACTGGAAAGATACAAAAATCTGGTTCCCATCATGCACCACTATTAGATTAGTGTAATTCTACCAAGGGAGCCAGAACTATTTCTGGTTTAGTCCATTAACTTGTCAATAGGAAGACCTGTGTGCTAAGCTGTGGGGTACTGCATGGTCTGTGGAAATCAGCAGAGAAAGGGGAAATCCCATAGCTAATCAGTGTAAGGGTTTATCAATCAATCCAGGACCCATGGCAGGTAGCAGTTAACTTCAGAGAACATCAAAGGAAAATACATGCAGGAAGTTTGGGATTTTCTTACTTCTTGTACAGCTATTTTGTTTGGTTAGGATTCTGGCTCTCTGAAACCTGGAAGCTTTTGCTTCTAAATTCCTGACCTGCTCTTCCATAGCCCATTAACATACCTGCAGTCTGAAAACAGTAATACTTTTTTTTTTTTTTTAATTAAAAAATGTTAATAAAAAACAGTGGTGTTCCCCAGGGATCAGTACTGGGCCCAGTTTTGTTCAATGTCTTTATCAACGACCTGGATGAGGGCACTGAGTGTACCCTCAGCAGGTTCGCTGATGATACAAAACTGGGCGGGGGATGGCTGACAGCCTGTCAGGCTGTGCTGCCATCCAACAAGATCTGGACAGCCTGGAGAGCTGGGTGAAGGCAAACCTCATGAAGTTCAGTAAGGACAAGTGCAGGGTCCTGCATCTGGGGAGGAAATAACAGCAGGCTCCAGTACAGGTTAGCGGTTGCTCCATGGAAAAAGACCTTGGAGTCCTGGTGGACAGCAAGTTCTGCATGGGGCAGCAATGTGCCCTTGTGGCCAAGAGAGACAATGGCATCCTTGGGTGCATCAAGAAAAGTGTGTCCAGCAGATCTAGGAAGGCTCTTCTCCCCTTCTACTCTGCCCTGGTGAGACCACACTTGGAATATTTTGTCCACCTTTGGGTTCCCCAATTCAAGAGAGACAGGGACCTACTGCAGAGAGTCCAGTGGAGAGGGCGAGGATGACTGGGGAACTTGAGCAGCTCCCCTATGAAGAGAGACTGAGAGACCTGGTGCTGTTTAGTCTGGAGAAGAGAAGACAGAGGGGATCTGATCAATGTCTATAAACATCTGAGGGGTGGTTGTCAAGTGGAGGGGGCAGATCTCTTTTCGGTGATGCACAGTAGTAAGACAGGAAACAATCGATACAAAATTGAACATAGAAGGTTTCACCTCAGCATGAGGAGAAACTTCTTCACAGTGAGGGTGACAGAGCACTGGAACAGGCTGCCCAGGGGGGTTGTAGAATCTCCTTCTCTGGAGACTTTCAAAACCCACCTGGATGCATTCCTGTGCAGACTACCCTAGGGGGTCCTGCTTTGGCAGGGAGGTTGGACTGGATGATCTCTGGAGGTCTCTTCCAACCTCTAATGTTCTATGATTATTATAACCAATTCCACAGCCAACATGAATGATACATGTAAGAACAGCATTCTTTCGTCCATGTTACATTATTGCCATTCAGTTTAATATTGCCCTCCTGAACACCGGGGTAAACAGGCATGTTTAGTTTTATTTCATTTGGTAATAGTGGCTTTGTATGCTACACTCACTTTGTCACATCTGTACTTTCAGTTACAGGTAGACTGTAAACAGAAGACCTAGAAATTAAAACAAGATTGTGTATTAGAATACACACCCCAGCATTAAGGGTTTCTGTGTCATCTTTACATTTTCTTGGCTTAAGAACATAAACCCAGGAAACTTATCACCCCTCACCTACCCTCCAAGGAATTCCTGCCAGCGAGCCATCCAGTAGAGATGCATTTTCAGGAATTAATAGTATTATCACTACTTTCTTAGTTGCATTTATATAAATGAACTCATTTCTGCTAGTGGATGCTACTTCTGCATTTGGAACAGTGAATTCTCCATGCTATATCTGTGAAAGGTTTCCAAGTTTATAGTTCCTAAACACTCTGTAGCTCCTCACTGACAGGAGCACTTAGCACAACTGCAGAAGCAGCAAACCACAAGACAGCCTTCTGCTGCCTGGGCAATCACAGAATGACAGAATCATTCAGGTTGGAAAAGACCCTCAGGATCAGCAAGCCCAACCTATAACCCTACTCTACAAGGTGCACCCCTAAACCATATCCCCAAGCACCAAACGACCTTTAAACACATGCAGGGTTGATGACTCAACCACCTCCCTGGGCAGCCCATCCCAATGCCTAACCACACTTTCCCTGAAAAAAATGTTTCCTAATGTCCAGTCTAAACCTGCCTTGTTGCAGCTTGTGGCCATTCTCTCTTGTTCTATCACTGTTTACCTGTCAAAAGAGACCAGCACCAACCACTCCACAAGGTCCTTTCAGGTAGCTGTAGACAGCAATGAGGTCTCCCCTCACCCTCCTCTTTTTCAAACTAAACAGCCCCACTCCTTTAGTCGTATCTCATAAGGTTATTTTCCAAATAAGTATTACTTATTTATCTCCAAATAAATGCTATTTATTTTAGTTATTGAAAAAAAAAAACCCTGCAAACTATAACCTCAATAATGGTGCTATCATATTTTCTTGCTGCAGGATGAAGTTAATTTTTAAACATATATTTCTGTGTAAAATGTCATAAGGGGACAGTGGCTTTCATTACCAGCTTGATTCTTTGGGGAATTACAACCTCAGCAATTTTAATTTACACCAGACAGAAAGTTGCTATGCTAGTCATTAACCCAGATGCTAATTTCCATCTAAATATTGCTCCAATTATGTAAAGAAAATTGTCCTTTCCAGGACTCTGAATTATTGGAATCAACAAAGCGTGTGATTTTTTTAAACCCGTATTTCACAGGTGTTTTCTTTCACATTTTGAGACTGTGCTGGAAAATGCTAATGTGTTTGAGCTCAGGTGCTTTTGGGTTTGTGCATAAGAAACTAGAAACTGTTAAAATCTCAGCTGTTTCAACTGATGTCTGGCCACAGATCTGAAGATACCTGCTGGCAGACATTCAGCAAGGGCCCTGACATCAGTAGCTTTCCAATCCAAGCAAACCTGGGGCTGTTTAGTCTTGAGAAGAGAATACTGAGAGGGGATCTAATGGGCTGCCCAGGGAGGTGGTTGAGTCACCAGCCCTGGATGCATTTAAAAGTCTTTTGGATGTGGTGCTTTGGGGATATGGTTTAGGGTGAACCTTGTAGAGTAGGGTTATCAGTTGGACTTGGTGATCCCAAGGGTCTTTTCCAGACTGAATGTTTTTGTGATTCTATGATCAATGTATATAAATACTTGAGGGGCGAGTGTCAAGTGGATGGGGCCAATCTCTTTTCAGCGGTGCACAGTAATAAGACAAGGAGCAATGGATACAAACTTGAACATAGAAGGTTTCTGCTCACCATGAGGAAAAACTTTTTTACAGTGAGGGTGACAGAGCATTGGAACAGGCTGCCCAGAGAAGTTGTGGAGTCTCCTTCTCTGTAGACTTTCAAAACCCACCTGGATGCATTCCTGTGTGGACTACCCTAGGGGATCTTGCTTTGGCAGGGGAACCCCCTCAGTGATCTCTGGAGGTCCCTTCCAACCTCTAATGTTCTGTGGTTCTGTGAAAGCTGAATTTACTAGCACACTGACAGAAGATCAGCCAGGACTGCTGTAACCAGTGTTTGACTTTAGAAAAGGCCAACCTGCCCTACAGAAATCAGAGGCCCTTGGGATGTTGTGAGCAAGCAGAGCTGCCTTAGGCAACTTCAGGCCACATGGACTGCCCCTGTGGAGGAGTCATTGTTAGGTGGTCTGGAGCTGCCTGCCTCACTGAGAAAGGGTATTAAGGAGGCAGATTAGAGCAGTAGGCTTCACAGTGGTGTAAAATGTGATGTTTTCACTAGATCTGCATGCTCATCATGTGAAAGTCAGAAGTCTCGGAGCCCAGGTGGCAGTGTCCCTCCTCATGTACAGGGAAATCACAGAATTGACAGGGTTGGAAGGGACCTCAAGGATCATCTAGTTGCACCCCTGCCATGGGCAGGGACACTTTCTACTGTTGGCCAGAGCCACATCCAGCCCACCCTTAAAAACCTCCAGGGATGAGGCTTCCACTACCTCCCTGGGCAACCTGTTCCAGTGTCTCACCTCCCTCATGGTGAAGAACTTCTTCCTGACATCTAATCTAAATCTCCCCTCCTCTAGCTTGGATCCATTCCCCCTAGTCCTATCACTACCCAACCCCCTAAGAAGTCCCTCACCAGCTCTCTCGTAGGCCCCCTTCAGATACGGTAAAGCCACAATAAGGTTTCCTCGAAGCCGTCTCTTCCCTAAACTGAGCAAATCCTGTCTCACTTCCTTTACCACAGCAGATGTTAAAGGCACTCCATTTACCTTATGACACTGCTTCCTCAGGCCTCTGATTATTCATCTGAATTTGTTCATCTTACTTTTGGAGGTCTTACTTGCCTGGCCTCTATCTCACTCCTCAGCCACAACGGAGCCCTTGCAGCAGGAGGCAGAGGCCTTTTTCCCAGCAGCAGTTTTTGTAACATTTGAGTATGCCGTGTATGTTTTCTGCAGCTTGCAAAGCAATGCAGATATTGCCACACTTGGGTCACACACTGATTATGTTTCTTTGTAAGAGACATATTATAACTACTGCTTGAAGTCTGCCCTAGCTCAACTGGTCTCCATCACCTCTGCTCAATAAGGATAAGCACCAAGAAAATGCAGTAAATGGGGTTTAGGAAATCAAAATGCACAGACAAGCCAGCGTGGAACCTGATATCTGTTCTTCTCTCCCTACCCAGAGTGTGAGCCCATAGAAGCTATAGCCAAGTTTGACTACATTGGAAGATCTGCCCGAGAGCTGTCTTTCAAGAAAGGAGCTTCCCTTCTACTCTACCACCGAGCATCTGAAGACTGGTGGGAAGGAAGGCACAATGGAATTGATGGCCTTGTCCCTCACCAGTACATAGTGGTGCAGGATATGTAAGCAGTGTCTGGTGTGACTAGAGATTCTTGTTGGGGTGTCAGAACATGCTAAAGCAATTAGCAAAATTATTTCCAAGCGGGACAGTGGTTTGTAGTCTCAGATAGATGACACATTTATCTTCTATGCAGGATGCCTCTGTCTTCACTGGCCTGAATTGACAGCTCTTAATCAAAAGTTACTACTGGGCTAAGCTGCTTTGTTCATGGATATGTTCCCAGTACATTAAGAGACAGATGCTGCTGCACCTATCTTAATTTGACTGTCTTTGTAGTTAAGTGGTGGCATCCAGAATAGCAAGGACTGGAGAAGTGCAGCCCTGAGCTCTTGCTTCACAGTATTAAGCTCGTGCTTTGCCAAGGATGATGAAGTCCTTCCTTATAGAAAGGTAACACACGAAATGGAAAGAGCTCAGTAAACAGGATTATAGCAGGTTTTGGAGCCATGGAGAGTAGTTCTTTCTGTAGGCCTGCTTTTCTTAAGAGGATTAAAATCTGTGAATGCCAAGGTGCTCTCTGTCACAACTCATTGACTTCTCATCTCACCATATGTGTTCTGTTCAGGGATGATACTTTCTCAGATACCCTGAGCCAGAAAGCAGACAGTGAGGCCAGCAGCGGACCCATAACTGAGGACAAGTCATCGTCAAAGGACATGAACTCTCCCACTGACCGTCACTCTGACGTGTATTCAGGAAGGTAATCTTGAACATAAAATGTTTTCAGTAGTACTGCTCACAACTCAAGTAACACAGCAGTTCTTTCTCCACATGCTTATGCCAGGTCACTATGATTTGACCTGTAACCATTTCTTCTTTGGTGCAGGCAAAGAAAGAGATCAGAACCTCCACCTCCTCTAAGACGCCCTGGCAGAAGCAGTGATGGTCACTGCCCAGTACACCCACCTCACCCTCTCTCCAACTCGACCATGGAGCTAGGTTCTCCCAACCTGGCAACTCACTGCAGTCCGAGAGCGCTCCTTCAGAACCGCAATCTCAACGCTGACAGCCCTGAAAGGCGGCGTAGACCTGGACATGGCAGTCTCACTAACATCAGTAGGCATGACTCTCTAAAGAAGATTGATAGCCCTCCAATTAGAAGATCTACATCATCTGGCCAGTACACAGGTTTCAATGACCATAAACCACTGGACCCGGAGTCAATAGCTCAGGTTCGTGCCTTTTTTATTTGCTGTGACTCTGATTTTCTGAGGAGTGAGTCTCAGTGAACAGCACAGGACAGAGCACATGCACTGCTAGGAATGTGTCTAGAGAATATCCTGCTTAGCTTTCCAAGCAGCGTGCGTGCAAAAGGAGATGCATTAAGGGATCCTGGAGAGAAGCAGCACAAGGGGGAATAGACATTGCAGAAGCAATAAAAAGAAATCATTTCCCGTTATGCTGGAATGAAATTGCCTCTGCCACACAGAGCACTAGGACTGTGTGATTGCAACAGCTAGGTAAATCACTGGGCTCTGATGATAGCTGGCCTGTTCTAACTTGCATGTAATTAGTGTTCCATTATTTCTCAGTGTTAAGGTATGCAGGAAAGTGCTCTCACTGGATTGTAGCAACTACTGTTGTTCCAAGCACAGATTTATCATAGAATTGTCAGGGCTGGAAGGGACCTCAAAGATCATCTGGCTCCAGCCCCCTTACCGTGGGCAGGGACACCTCACACTAGATCAGGCTGCTCAGAGCTCCATCCAGCCTGGCCTTAAAAATCCCCAGGGATGGGGCTTCCACCACCTCCCTGGGCAACCTGTTCCAGGGTCTCACCACCCTCATGGTGAAGAGCTTCCTCCTAACATCCAATCTGGATTTTTTGCCTCATTCCTCCTTGTCCCTATCACTACCTGACACCCTAAAAAGTTGGGTCATATTTCAGGATCTTGTGGATTTTATGTAGTTTTCATATAGTTCATACCCAATGTTGATTTGATGCTTGTGCAAGATTGAGCATCTGTGCAAGATGCTGCAGCTGCATAAATCATGGGCCAACATGTCCCTGCCTGCACACTCACCTGTCTCACTGCTGGCAATGAAGAGGTGAGGAGGATGGAATAGGGAGCACAACGGTCATCAGATTGGTCTGTGTGCAGAGAAAATAGACACTGCTGTCTTCAGAATTCACATTTTGTCTAGGTAGGATAAAGCGATGACTAGAGGCACCCTGAGGGTACATTATGATTGCAAAAGTATTTTACAGCAACGCTGGCACTTTAAAAATTGGATGTAGTGGTAATACTTGTTTTCAGACTGTTTCCAGCAAGGGACAGAAGGAGGACTGTCATGCTTGGGTCAGAAATCTGAACCACATATTAGACTTAGCAGGTGTAAACATTGTCACTGTTTTATTTTACTCTTATTTATTTACTTTCCTGTAATCCTTTTGGCTTAAGCTTTTTTTTTTTTTTTTTTTTTTTTTAAAT
>WBNM01031371.1:4831-28690 GCA_013399055.1 Ramphastos sulfuratus | reverse complement strand
CTCGAGCTCTTTGAACTGTCTCTAAATGTCTCACGTTAAGCAAATGAACAAAGGGAAACTACAGCTATTGGCCAGTGGTTGAGTGGTTGGTTCCTTCCTGACTTCTCTAAATAACTAATGGGCTTCTTTCTGTTTTGAATACCAAATATAAATTGTCATGTTTCATCACCATTCCATTTTTCCAGCTTGTGGTACAATAGGAGATCTTGCCTTTTCTTTCTTTTTTTCCTTTTATTCTTTTTTTCTCTTACGAAACATAACCACTTAAAAAAACAACAACCAACCTGTTCCCTCTCTTGTCCTCTGCTGTCAGTTTTTCCAGCGGCCAAAGTCTCCCAACATTGTCATGGTGCTGAACAGTTACTGCAATTGGACTTGAGAAGTAAGATTTTTTTAGAGGAAATAAATGGGCAATGGGTTCCAAATCATTAATCTTATTTATATTTTCTAAAATGAAAATATAATTCCTGAAATATGCTTGTGGCAGGGATTCACTGAGGAACAACAGTAACATAACTGCTGTTCATGAAGCTGTGTATCAGAGAATTTTGCACTGACATGCTCCTAGATGAGACTGTGTGTTAGTTTTCAGTAAATCTCAGGTTTTCCATTAAGAATTACAGCTGCTGTTTAACTTCTCCTGTAGAATTGTTTACAAATCTTAAATCCTTCCACAAAACCATGAATAACATAACCCTCTTTGCCTTGAACCTTGTGCTGTCATTTACCCTAGTTCTAAGTGATTTTTTTTTTAATTAGGTTCTCTGTAACCTAAATGATGTTCCCTGATGTTTTAGTATTACATATTTCTTTACTATGCTTCAAGCAAGGTACACAGCAATAGGAGGTAAGTCCCACTTTATTAAGGAGCTTGTAAAAATTACAATTCTATAGAAGGTAAAGTCTGAACAACTGAGATTGTCAGCATGATAAGCTGTGAGCAGAGCAAGTCATAACACCACATATCTGACTTCTCAAAACTGTAAGTAATCATACAGCAAATTCCATGGAGGAAAGATTATAAATCAAAGGAAGAAAGATTTAGAAACCAATGTCATAGAGTCAATCTATGAGCATACAACTACAATAACAGTTGTAATTATAACATCTCTGAAGAGCATTCTTTTAATAATTTTAGTCTTCCCAGGGGTATAGGAAACCTGATGACAGGGAGTACTTTAGAGATGTCTGCAAAAATAATAACAAAAAAGTGATTCGGCAGCAAAAATGAGACACTTTGAAATCAGGGGAAGAGATATTATGAAAGTCCTAAGACCACAGCGAATATTCTACTGACTTTCAAGGAAACCTATAGAAGCATGGAAGACATGGCATCAACAAATAAGTCTTTAAAACCATCTACCATTGGTGGGGGGTGGGAGTGGGATAAAAATGTACTGCGTCCAGTTCTGGAGCCCCTATTACAAGAGGGCTATGGATGTGCTGGAAGGTGTCCAGAGAAGGACTATGAGGATGATCAGAGGGCTGGAGCACCTCTCTGAAGGGGAGAGACTGAGAGAGTTGGGGCTGTTCAGTCTGGAGAGGAGAAGGCTCCAAGGTGACCTTATTGTGACCTTTCAGTATCTGAAGGGGGCCTACGAGAAAGCTGGGGAGGGACTTTTTAGAATGTCAGGTAGTGATAGGACTGGGGGGGATGGAACAGAGCTAGAAATGGGTAGATTCAGACTGGATGTTACGCAGAAGTTCTTCACCATGAGAGTGGTGAGACCCTGGAACAGGTTGCCTGAGAATGTGATTGAAGCTTCATCCCTGGAGGTGTTTAAGGCCAGGCTGGATGTGGCTCTAGCCAGCCTGATACAGTGTGAGCTGTCCCTGTCCATGGCAGGGGGGTTGGACCTAGATCATCCTTGTGGTCACTTCCAGCCCTGACTAAATCTATGATTCTATGAAAAAATGGAACATTTTATTTAGTGATGCATAGAGACATAATACAGTCTACTGGAATCATTCTTCAGATTTATAAAACAAAACATACTCCAGCAGCTGATGAAAATGCCTGTGTACAAAGTTTATTTTTATCTTCTCTGCTCCACTCCCATCTCTCTGTCCTTCTTTCTTAAAAACAAAAAAAAAACCCAAACCAAACCAAATCAAGCAAAAAAAAAACCCCAAAAACCCAAAACCAACCCACCCTAAAACCCCAAACCAAACAACCAATAAAAATAAACAAACAAACCAATAAACCCCAAACCCCAAAAGAAGCTAGAAATACTTTGCTAAAGATGAGGGTGGAAATCTCTTCATGTACTTTGTGACTTTGGGAGACAACCAGACAAGGAAACAGTATTTGTGGCATCTCCATAACTGAATGATTTAAGGACCCAGTCCTCAGGCTCACAATTCCTTCAGTTAGGGATCTATGCCCACTGTGGGCAGGTGATTGAAGAATGTGTAAGAAGACTTCACACTGAAGAAAATGAGGGTAATAGTAAGAGTATGGAAAATAGCATAGTGTATTTTTACTTCAGTGGCTGTGAGTAGACTCACAAAGGAAACAGCCCACAACAGTTATCTGTACAGAAGAAAAAATACACCCAAAAAATCAGCAGTTTTGCTGATGAACACACCTGTCTTCATCTATTTTAAAATGATGAGAAAGTATTAGAGGAAACTGGGAAAACTGATAGTAAAAGCAAGACAAAGAGAAAGATTTTCTCCCACAGCATAGATCACTGATCTACCAGGACCTGTGACCTAAGTCAAAAAGACTCAGTGCACTGACAGGACAAGGGGCAAGGGCTTCAAACTAGAGAAAAGCAGATTTAGATTGGATGTTAAGAACAAATTCTTTACCATGAGGGTGGTGGAACACTGAAACAGGTTGCCAAGGGAGGTGATTAAAGCCTCTTCCCTGGAGATATTCAAGATGAGGCTCAACCAGGCTCTAGGCAACCTGATCTAATTGAGGATGTCCCTGCTGAGTGCAGGGGGGGTGGACTAGATGACCTTTGGAGGTCCCTTCTAGCCCAAACCATTCTAGGATTCTAGGACTCTAGGATTCTATTCATTCTCATGATTTAATCTCATTAGGATATAATCTTATTTGTGTTTTGAATAGTTATTCTCCCTTCAGGAGTCCAAAGACCAAACGTTTTATAGTAAGAAAATTTGTCAGCATAGACAGAAAAGGTGTTTGTATGAGGGAGGGAAAGAGAAGAAGCCAATGTGTTCCATATTTTTTTTTTTTTTAGACCAGTCTCACTGATAAAAGGGCTATTAGGGGTCTTCATGTGAGCTTCCATCTCCTTGCCTGTGCAAAGTGATAGCAGCATAGCAGCTCTCATCAGTTTTGAAAATGAATTTTGTTTTATTCCCTCAGTAACCTCACTGAGTACCTGTTCTTGACTTCTGTATCTGTCTAATATTACACTAACGGGAAAGGTGCTGCCAAGGTACAATAATATAATAGAGCCCATTTGAAAACAAAACAAAAACAACACAGTTTTTGAGAACATTGGAAAGCATCAGGCAGAGTCACAAACTAGACCTCAGCCACCTGTTGATGAGGAATTTACTTTTTTTTTCACACAGGAAATAACAGAAGCTCATTACCTGATATGAAGATAGAGAAGATAGGAGAAATAGAAAGCTTGGGACTCGTTAAGAACTCCGCTGGAGAGTTTGGTATCTGCTTATAGTTCAATGAATTTTTAAAAGGCATAACATGATTATAGAAATTTTATTCTGTCTCCAGGTATACAGATGAGTACACACAAACAAAACATTATTAAAACCACAAATACAATAAGGCAGGATTTGTATAGATGTTATAGATTTGCTTTGAATATTTTTAGAAGGCTGGAGAAAAATTACAGAGGATGATGTAAAACCTGCTTAAACTTTCTGTGTTCAAAACTATTCAACGTTGTTTTGTAAAGGATATTTTGGTTTGGCCTGGTTTACCCCCTGGTTGGTATTTTGTGATGAGAAACATTCTGCTGAAAAAAATAACACATTTCTATAAAGAAAGATGTCAACAGCAATCTAAAAAGCTATTCAAACTTCTACTTGTAAAACATAAGCACAGAAACTCTAAATCTAAATGTTCTTCCTGGGGATAATCTCTGAAAAAGTGGCAAAGAGCCAACTCCTGGGACTCCTGGCAATGTTTTTATGTCCCATTGATCTTCTGTCTCCATTATTGCAGGGAAATGATTGGGAAACATTGGTTAATGATTATTTTGATATTATGAACAGTAACAGAATATCTTTGCTTATGCTTTCTGATTTTCTTTCAGCATTCACATAATCAAAATCAATATAAGAGATTATATTGATGATATAATGATAACATGTGTCAGTTAGAGTTGTTTTGCATTAATAGGACGAGGCCTTGAGTAATCTGTACTAGTGGGAGGTGTCCCTGCCTATGGCAGGGGGTTGGAATAGATGATCCTTGAGGTCCCTTCCAATCTTACCATTCTACGATTCTATGATTCTAATTTATGTTCCTTCTGAGCTAACCTAAGCATCATGTAAACTGGACATTATTAATGTAAAGACAATATACTTTTAGTCTCCTCTTCAGACAATAACCATTATTAGCTTTTTCTTCCCACGTAGAGAAATTGCATTCTTGGGTGGAAATGATTTGGCTGGAATTATGTCTACAGACATGAAGAGTATGAATATGCATGTATAAGCCTATTGCTGTACTCAGTGTTAATGTTTTAATACTTATGACAGTACAATAACATCACACTGCAGTTTCTATAACGAGGCTGTTATTGCCAAACAGCAGCACAAGGAATGCTGTGGTAAAACTGGAATATGGCACCTACAAGAATATCACAGAATTGTAAGACTGCATAATTCTGTTCTCTCAGAAGATGCTTGAAGTGCTGGTGACCTGGGCTAGTTCCCAGAAGCATAATCATAGGTCTGATTACTTTTAGTCATGCTTTAAAGACAGGTAGAGACAAAAAGTACATACACATTTAATGTTACAAAAATGTGAGGAGGGGCCATGGAGTTGCACACAACTGAATCCACTGAGTGAGAGAAGTAGACAGAATTCATCCATTAAATATAGAATTGACCTATTAGCACATACCTTAAACTAGAAATAGGCTAGTAGACTGACAGAGGGAAGATAATATGTAGAGTTAGTTACTCTGGTGATAGAATCAAGAGAGAAAGATTTGACATCTGAATGAAAGTTTCACTAGTTTCATCCCAGAGATGAAACAATTTGTTTCTGTGTCTGGTGCAGCTGTCATAGGGATTCCTGTTGTTCCTGTTACATGCACGCTGCACTTTGGTGATCATTTGATGTTGTTTTTAACCCTAACCACTGCATGAGACACGATTTTATGTGAAATTCTACGCTAAACTCTTGGCAGCTTACTATTGTATAAGATACTGCGTGACCAGTGAGCCTGCGGTATTGAACTGACCAGATATGGCATTTCCTTTTGTATTCCACAGTCCTTAGCACAATCCATCAAATATTAACTGGTAGTATTTGGAAGTGCTTGGTCACCTTTTCCAACAACCTTCCGCTCACTCAGACACTGAAGTCAGATTGTTTATACCCCTTGAGAACAAGGCTTTGGCTAACAAACTTCATGGCCTCAGGGAACAGCAACAGCAGCAGCGCTCAGACGAAAAAGCAGCAGAGGAAATGGGAACAAAAACTTTGTCACAACAGAAAAATCACGTTCAAGAGAAGAAAAGTATCCTTTGCATTAGTGGCAAGCCTGAAGTTTTACTGAAGAAGAGGCTTCATTATCTTTTAACTTTTTCCTGAAGCGTGTGTGCGCTGCATATACAAACAAGATTTGTTAAATGTACAGGGCATGAGCAGTTACTACCTTAAATCTTCAACAGACAATTTTAAACTTAATCTCTGGATTTCTTTCAACTTCCCTGAAATCTGCTACATGCATTCCTTGCCCAATATCCTTTCCCAATTTGGAGACAATTGCCCTTTATTAAGGTGAATATTAAAATTGATTTATCAGCATTTTTTTCTGAGACAAGATTAAGCAAAGGGTTAAAATCCATATTTTGTTTAAAAAAAAAATTTGACCAGATATTGACAGTTAAAACAATTTTTTGAGATAAGATTGTTTAATTGTTTTTATTCAGTATTTTTTTCTTTTTAAATTTGAAATTATTAAGCAGAAATACTATTTGCACTTTTTCCTTGCCTTGATAAAAAACTCTTTCAGTGACCTTCCACTGTAAGTTCCTGTTGTGTTTTAACTCCAGCCAACAGCTAAGCACCACACAGCTGCTCACTGTCATGGAAGGCCAGAATAGGCCAAATTAGGCCTAAACATGTCCTGGCTTGCCCAGACATGTTTTCTGTTCTCCTTCCTTCTGCTGTTGGGGGAAGAAGCATGGAGAAGGAAGACAAAGGCTCCTGGTGCCTCCATGTCTACCCAAACTTGTTTACAGGGTACCTGCACCTGTTTATACACTTGCTTGTGTTCTGCTCTAAAAGGCAAAAGTAAGCCCTGACTTTGTCTAACATGGTTAAGCTTGGCAAACTGCCATTCTGATTGGCTGATCTGTAGCCAAAGACCCATTAGACTCAGACTGTATTGATAAAAGGAGATCAGCAGGTAAAGACAATGTGCTGCTCTCTGCTTCTGCCAATGCTCTGCCTCACTGCTGTTGCATCCTGCCATGCTCTGCAGCATTATGTCTGTTAAGCTATATGCCAGCTCTGCTGCAAAATAACAAACCCTGATACTTTGGGTTTGTCTACCTGGAAACCTGCTGTATCTCAAGTTTACCAGGAATAGGCATTAAGTGCCTTCACGTGATAGGCTTCCTTAGCCAGCATGACATTGTGCCTGTCTGCACATCTGCAAGAACATCCTGCCTAAGCCTGCAACCTCTGTGCCAAGTCTGGAGCCAAGAGGAACCAGGCTCAGGTCAGAGATCGTCTGCCTCTCTCCCAGCACCCCTGATAAGAGCCTGGGAAGATTTAGAAGCCTATCAATGGCTGACAAGACACCAACAGAACTCCCTGCAAGTGTTTGGGTGCTGTCTGGAAACTGTAGTTAGCCCCAGGAGTTAGGAAATAACTTTTGTGAGTACTTAACTCAAAAGCCTCTTTAGCAAAACTGTAATTCTCTAACTGAATCCAAGTCTCTGCCTTCAGCAGGAAGGAGCTTCTCGAGGCCATGTGCTGGGCAAGCAGTACAACTGACCACAAGAACCTCTTTGCAGTTCAATTAAGTTTAATGTTTGCTATATTATTGCTAGTTCTTTCTTAAGTGTTCTAGATTCTGTTATTCCTTTGTAAACTGTTTTCATGACCGTTGCAAAGAACTTATTATTATCAAAATTTACTGGGCAGGTGGTGAGAGTCCTGAATATCAAAATTAATAAGCAATATTAATTTTGGAAAATCCCATCTTGCATCATTACTTCCTGCCGCTACATTCACTCACTCCTCACCAGTGGAACTTGCTACTTCAAATCTGTAAAAGAGGAAAGATAAGAACAGAGGTTGATAAGGAAACATCAGTCACAAAAAGAAAAAAAAAAAAAAAAAAAGGAAATTTTTCTGGGTAGGTGGAAATTCCCTGCTCTGCCACCCATGAATCTTTACATTGAATGAGCCATCATGTGGATAAAGGACTTCATGATCTCTTTCTTGAATCCCATGATTTAAAAAAAAGGAACCAAAACTGAAAAAAACACCTAATCAAATCATCAAATGAGATTTCTTATTGCTTTATATTATATTTTGAATGATTATTATTTGCATTCTGCTATGAAAACTTAAATAAGTACAAAAAGCAGATTAGATATTATCGCCTCAGTTAATTTTTCAGATTTGTATCCCTAATAAGAGACTAATACAGATGTGAAGTTCTGTCAGTGCAGAGCACCTTTGTAACTTCACAAGGGATGATGCTAGAAAATGAGTAAAGCTGTTTATGAGTCAGAGCATCAGAAGACTTGTTAGTATGTGAGGTGACTTCCAACTCAGCATATTAACAATAATTGGCTCTTACTGAAGAGAAAATGAGGAAGCTTGTAACATACTCAATGAAGTTGATCATTGCACATAGGAGATGAAGTTTGCTTTCATGAGTGTGTGTTTTAATCTTGCTTGGACTGAATAGTTAAGTGTGACAAAACTTTATGCATGACCTCCGTAACTTAGAAATGCTGCAGGCAAAATAATTCCTCAGAGATAAGGAACTAAAATCATTTGTGATTCTAAGACAGACATACACAGTAGTGTTCTTTTAACCAAAATATCTTTAGGCTAGTTGAAATAATAAATGGTTTGCAAATGTGGAAATGAAGATGAGTATCACCTAAGTGTATTTTTAATGAATACTCTCCAAGCCTGCAGAAGAAAGACTTGAAGCAGTTGCTTGCTCCAGCAGAGCTGGATTGCTGACAGAGGAATGCCCTTGGAGTCCTGTGGGGTTTATGCCTGAGATTATCTTCAGATGTATATTCAGTCATTTGGCTGCTCACTGCTCAATTCTAGCACCTTCCAAAATGTGTATTTTAGACAGATGAGTTAGAAAAACATAAATTAGATAGATAAGTTAGCAATACAGTAAAGTTTCCAAAAACCAGACTATTCTGAGAACTGTCCTTAGGCTTTCACCCTGCAGTTATAATAACTATGACTACCAAGCTGTGAAACACAAGCAAAACTGTATGACTCCTTCCATACAGGCTGTAACAATGAGACAATGATATTGGAAAAACATAACAGTGAAAACTGTGACTGTGATTAAAAATTTAGCAATGCTGGGCCAGCATGCAGTACAACCTAAATAGAGGTAGCAAAGCTAGTTAAATACATTCCCTGGCATGTTAGAGGCAGGAAAGCTGAACATTATTGGTACTCAACTACTATTTCCAAGTCTTTTTGAAGTTATTTGCTTCCTTAAACATACTTTTAGAGAAAAATGATACCCAGTATTTGTAAAAGCAAACATTCCCAGACTGACTCCAAAATGCCCTCTACATGCTGCCGATCAATGATTTATTTTGTGACTCTTTATCTTTGTGTCATTTCTACATCATCTCTTAAGGGTTATGAGTCACATATTTTTCATATAGTCAAATTAGGGTCTAGGTTGTAATACTTCACAATTTTCACAGCAGACACCATGGGAGAATTGCCTACCTTACAGTGAGACAAGCAGGCAAGCTGACTTAGCCTGATTTGGGACTAAGGTCATTTACAACCAGCAGGTGTTTGTGTTAAATGAAGGTCTACAAAGCTGGCCTGCCATACAGCCAAAAGAGGGAGTCTTGTGAAGACACAAACGGCCCCGTTTTGGCTAAAATTGATGGAGCAAGGCTAAAATATCATAAACACCCAACCTCATATTTTGAGGGACAGATGAAGACCTTTGCCTATTTAACTGCTGGCTCACGTTCAGCAGGCTGTCCCACAGCATCCCCAAATCCTATTCCACTGGACTGCTTTCCAACCTGTATTGTTGCATGGGATTGTTGTGACCAGAATTCAGGACCCAGCACTTGGTCTTGTTAAACTTCATTCTGTTGACCTCAACCCATCAATTTCACCTGTCCAGATCTCTCTGCCTTCCTATCCTCAAGCAAATCAACACTCCTGCTCAATTTGCTGTCACATCAAAGCTTGCTGATGATGCTTTAGTGACCTGTACTAGTGAGAGGTGTCCTTGCCTATGGCAGGGGGTTGGAACTAGGTGATCCTTGAGGTCACTTCCAACCTTACCATTCTATGATTCTATATTCTGGCCCTCCAGTTCCAGAGTCCCATACCTGTCGTGTGAGAGCATCTGGGAAGGTGAGAGAGGCTGGGAGGGGAGTCATCTGCTTCCCTGAACAGGCACCTATTTCCACTTTTCCCTGTCTTTTGGGTCTTCTATTACCTGTTTGCAGGAGAGGAGATGAACCTGCTTCTTGATGAACCTCCATTTGCTGCTTTTGCCTCACACTCCTTAATAATGCTCAATCTTTCCAATTTCTCTTCCAGCCCTGCCACCCAGCTGAGCAGATGATTGACCTGTTCACTGCCCACACAGGTGTCCTCTTTGCTGTCCTCTGGAGCCAGTGCCAGGCTCAGACACCCAGACAGCTACATGTTTGTGGGGGAACTCCTTTTGGGTCCCTACATTGCTCCTGGCAATGGCATTTCACAGTATCACAGTATCACAGTATAAGCAAGGTTGGAAGAGACCTCAAAGATCATCAAGTCCAACCCATTACCACAGACCTCAAGACTAGACCATGGCACCAAGTGCCACGTCCAAACCTGCCTTGAACACCTCCAGGGACGGTGACTCCACCACCTCCCTGGGCAGCCCATTCCAGTGGGCAATGACTCTCTCAGTGAAGAACTTCCTCCTCACCTCGAGCCTAAACTTGCCCTGGCACAGCTTGAGACTGTGTCCTCTTGTTCTGGTGCTGGTTGCCTGAGAGAAGAAAGCAACCTCCTCCTGGCCACAACCACCCTTCAGGTAGTTGTAGACAGCAATAAGGTGTCCCCTGACCCTCCTCTTCACCAGGCTATGGGTCTTCTTCTGGGAATGGACCAGTTATGATAAGCTGAGCTCACCTCTGTGCTCTGTGGGCAATGGTTCTATGCCCTTCCTGGGGCTTGTTATTGGGTGTGGTTGCTTCCATTTCATTTTGCAGCACCTCTGGGGATGCTGGCTCTGGCCTCGCCATCTGAGCAGCCTACCACAGGCTTCCAGCCCTTAGCACAGGTGGGCCAATTTCCTGGCTTCAAAATGATTTTTTATTGTGTTATAACTCTGAAGGAAAATATTTCCAAACCACAACTATTCAAGGGAAAAGAGAAATTCAGATGAGAAAAATACTTTAAAAGAACTCATTTGAGTTCTAATAGTCCACGAGGTCAAGATTTGCAAACTGGCAGCTTGAAAAAAACCCTAACATAAAATTAGGGTATATGATGTTAACAGAGGTGTCACAAGAACAGAACAGAAAGCTCCTGAAGAGTGACAGTATCTGGCTGTAGTAGTTTTCTTTCTGAGCTTCTCCTTAGTTGTAAAAAAATAAGTAAATTATAATAAAATGCACCAATATATTAAGAAAAAAAACTGCAAGAGGTTAGAGATCTGTAGAGATTAAACTGTGTGGAGAGATTTATGGTGATTGCTATAGTAGATGTAAAGAGCCAGATACTTATCTGGTTTAAATCATTGTGGGTTGAGTGAGGATTTGGTTCAAACAATCTCCTGAGATTGGTGAAATGTGTAGAGAAAGAGAAGGTATAGTGTGGAGGGATGGATTCAATAGTAATAGGATCAAATTAATTAAAAATATATAGGGTGTATACTAGGAAAATTGTAATGTGTATTGGTTTAAGAATGTGCCTCCTAAAGGAAATAAGATAACTCTATTTCAGGAGCTGTTTCATATGTGACAGACACAAAGAATTAAATGTATATAATAGAAAACAGTCCTGCATTAGCCAAAACGAGTTTGCTGTGTTCTTCCTATTATCTGCTTGCTGTGATTTTCTGAAGCATGTGCAAACTGTGTGCTTGTAGGTTTAGTGCACCCCAGAAAGACACCTGGACATGTTTTTTATATGGTATTTGAGAGAGAGCTGAGCTAAAATAGAAACAAAGTGGGGGAAAGGAAGGCTGTAAGTAAGGCTGTCTATGGACAATCAGAGTCAGACGTGTAAGAACTCTGCAAATCCACTCTTTTAAGGACTCCTACTTGTTTTATTTACTTGCCATGTAATTCAGGTAACTGAGGAGATGATTATAGAGAGGAGACAATTTTGGGCCTTCAGGAAAGACTCAACGTTTCAAAGGCATCCAGACAGAACTGATGAAAACTATGAAGTACATAAAGGGCAGCAGAATAAGAGAAATGACCTTCAGCAATAAATGCCTACAAGAACCACCCACACCTCACGCTGGAAACTGTCACACTGCATCTTGCAGTTCCTCCAACTGATAGGAGTTTCCTGCTAACCAAAACCCCTACTGTTTATCATCCATTTTATCAGCTTGATAGGCCTTCCAATTTCTGGCGTGAAAACTAAAGTCAAAGCCCACTCACACCCTGAGGAGAGGAAGCTTTAGGTGTGTTTTCTTCACAAACCAGACACAAGAAAGCACATAACCTCGCTGGGTGTTAAACTGTTTCAGTACACCGAGGTCAGTGACCCTTCTCATACACATAAACAGAGATTTTTGGCATTTTTGCTGTTATAACTCCTCCCCTCTCTCCCTGTTCTGGATAATACTGTAAGCAAAGATTTGATTTTTAGAATTATTTGAATTAGACCAGAGGTATGTTGTTTCTGCCTGTAGCACTCCAAAGAGAATTGGTATTAGAGCAAAAGAAAGAGCCTCCAGATTCATTCCCTTTCGGTAGCATTGTGTTCACAAGAAGCTCTCAGTAGCCTCAAATATTCCTCCCTCTGCCAGCTCTATTAAACAACCAAAGAAATTGACTTAGTTATTTGAAGTTCAATTTGATTAGTCCTACAATTACATGTGTTTCCATGAGAGCTCCTAGTGGATTTTTTCAAATAAAAACAGAGAGTGGATGCCATGGAAATTAAGAGAAGTGTTTTTGGTTTATGTCTTGGTAGTAACATTTTGCTCAGACACTGAGTACGTTTGCCAACTTTACTGAATCCAGCGTTTGAATTCACATACTGGTGCTTGCTTTTATGTATAGAAGAGTTAAAATAATGAAAGATGAAGCCATTCATGTTCTTGTTGTCATCTTCTGACTCTTGCTCATTTTTAGTCAGTAAGTGATGTGAAGTTTTCTGTGATGCTGTGGGATTGCTTTTCCTTTGACTTTCACGCTATTCATCTTGAGCTGACACTTCACGTTACTCATTACTGTCAGCATTGGAAAGAATAGCAAGATCAGCATTTGGACATCATTATTTGAACATCAGCTCACTTGATAAAGTATTTCCTTTACCATGCTTCATAATACAGTATATTGCTTTGTGTTCCTTGTGCCCTGCCTAGATGTTGCTGTTATAAAAGCTAGAAAGAAATAGTGTTTCGTTTCAGTAAATCAGTTTCCAATTCAAAAACCCAGCAGGAATCTGAGTAAATGGATTAATATTGCCAACACCAGCAAGAATGGACTAAGTTACGCCGAATCTCATTTTCATCTTAATCTGCAGGGTCTCTGGTGGCATAATTCAAGTAATTTCAATACTGCTACCCTTAATTATACCAAACTATGTGTGATCAAGAATTGGACAAGTGAGATTTGTTTTTCTTTATACTCCCCTTGGAGGATGAAGTATGAAACACCTCCTGAGCAGCTTTTATTTTGTCATCTTCTCTATGTATTTCCCCTGAAAGGGAATGTTAGAGAATGAGTTGTAAAGATATTTTATGTACTGTCAAGATAATGTTTTTGAGTAAAGGCCAGATCATAGCGCATTTGATGTTTGCCAGCTGCTTACCTTCCCTTAAGAAAGCATGAATTCTCCTGATAGAGGAGGAGAATGTGGGGGTTTTGCCAGCCACGAAAGCTGTGAGTCTAACCTGCCAATTGTGCAGCCTTGCAAATCAGATGGAATTAACTCTGTTTTGAAAACAAGCATATAGCTTGCATGGGGAAGGTTAAGTACCTGCTCTTCCTTTGCCATTGGTTTTGCAGTCCGTCCAGCCTGATGACTCCTGTAAACACACTGAAACGTGTGGCAAGGAAACTTTGAAAATGGATGAGTCAGGATTTCAATGAGCAGGCCTTTTGCTATATTTAGTATTCTCACAGGTACTATGGGAAAAGAAAAGGTACATTGCTTCAACTAATTTGCCTNCTCCTGTAAATAAATTTCTAGGGAAGCCATTAAATTTCCACTAGTTGGAAATTAACTGGTTGTTTTCCTAGTTGAAAAACCTTGAGGTCTCCTTCCAACCTTACCGTTCTATGATTCTATGATTCTATATATAATTAGTTTGCCCTGTATGCCTGGAACATACAAATCTATAAAAATTACCATAATGTACTTTTTTTTTTTTTAAAGAAAGAGGTACAGACACAGCTCCATGGCCACTTCTTGGAGGTACTCTCCCCTCACTGAAGAAGGAAATGTCCCCAGATGTCTCTAGAACCCTTGCTCTGCAGCATAGTTCCCACTGCCCCACCACGTGCCCCAGGCCGTCCTTAGAGCTGAAGGTAAATCTCTGTAGCTCAGCTGAGCTACCACACACAAAAGTACTCAAGGGAAGAAAGAGCAATGAAGAACCAACCAAAAATCACAGAATCATAGCATCCATCAGGATTGGAAGGGACCACATGGATCATCTAGTTCCAAGCCCTCTACCAGGTCACCACTAAGCCATGTCCCTCAGCACCACATCTACATGGCTTTGAACCCCCTCCAGGGATAGGGGCTCCACCACTGACCTGGGTAGCCTGGGCCAGCTGGACAACCCTTTTGGGGAAGAAACTATACCTCATGTTCAGCCTCAGCCTCCCACCACTTGCCACCCATCTCCATTTGAACATCAAGCCGTTGACCACTGCCCTTTGCAATGTAATCACCCAAGCAATTCCTTAGCCACTGCACAGCCCAACCATCAAATCCAGATGGGTGTCAGAGTATGGAAAGCACAGAACACGCTGAGCTGATGATGAGGATGTCAGTGGAGGCACTGCCCACTTGGAGCTCTGTATCCCACATGACTGTCACTGCATGAGCACTGCCACTAGTGCCTGCTTTTTTAATTGTTAAATTACCAATCATATTAAAAATCATTGCTTTAGATTTTGCTTTGCTGTACTTATTTCATCTCTATTCTTTAATTTGACAGATAGAAAGAAGATTAAAAATTACCAGGAGATAGAGGAGTAGAAGAATAAAGACCATAAACCTAAACTAGGTACAATCCTTCATATAGCATTTTCTTGATTTTTTTTTTTTTACTCCAGTTTTGATGTACAAATTTCAGAAGCAACACTCCAAATGTAATGTAACCCATATAGGATTTATTTGTCTTAAATCTTAGGAATTATTTGTTGATTAAGTAAATGAAGTAGTCAAAACAAGCAGCTCATTTTCTCTGCAAAAAGCAGGGGACAAGGAAACATACATTTTAATTTGAAACAGCCCCATAATTTGTAATCTGAGATGAAGTTGAGAGTTGGAAGACATCTTTTTTGTTGCTATTCCTGTACTAGCTGACCTCAAATTAATTTCATTATTTAGAACAATGTGGTAATGTAGTGACTAAAATGAAATGTAAAATAGCAGACTGAATCTCCATGTTACAAGAGAGTGTCTGTTATTGGTTAAACTCTGAGGTACAGTTGGTGAACAATATATGCTTCAGAGATGCTCATGGACCAGGAAACCTTTCTGAAGGAAAAAGGATGTCTGTTGCTCAAGGTATAATTGTCTTCTTTCAGGGTAACTTATTTTTTTAATTTGAAGTAAGTACTTCAAAGAGATTCAAAGTGGGCTATCAATCCTTTGAAGCTGACAAGAGGTAATGGTTTAGGATTTCCATTTCAAAGTATTTTATATCTCAGATAAAATGGAACAATTCCATTGAAAACAAGAAGATTCAGGCCTGAAATGGCAACAAGACAGCTTCTAAAGGATTTGCTAAGAGAAGTGACATGCTTTTATTGTTCCTTGGTGAGTATTTTGACCTATATATGCCTGGATTATCTAAACCTATAGGTCTATTACTAAGTAAACTTGATTACTTTCTAGAAATGAGGTTAAATGAAATTATTTCTTCTGGTTGCATAACACAAATCTTTGAATATTTTATGTTTTGGGGAGTATATTTATTTATTTCAGAATTTTTTGCCTATTTTTTTTTTTCAGGAAAGATCAGATCAAACTATCTGTCTATTCAAATGTATATACAGACATGTACATGTATAGACATGATTCATAGATTCATAGTATGGGTTGGGTTGGAAGGGACATAAAAGACCATCTAGTTCCAATCCCTTCTCATTGGTAGAGGCACCTTCCACTAGACCTAGTTATTCAAGGTTTCAATTGATGATTACCTTCTAGTTGCTGAGATGATGACAATTACTTTGAAATCTATTTTCATGTTTGGAACTGGAGAAAATGTCAATCTTGTTTGGCCTGGGTTAACTACAAGCAGAAAATAAAGAGATGGCATCCCCGGGAAGCAGACTTCTTGTGACAGTGAAACTGCTGTGGTCAGATCGAGTACTTCACCTGTGCCAAAGATCTGGGACAAGAAGTTAATGCTGCTGTCACTAAAAGAATTGTGAGCTATTAGCTAATATTTGGCACAGTTCTCTTTCCCTGCAGCAAAGATGATTGTGATTTTCAACATTTCCCAGCCTCTGGATATCAGAAAAGAACAGAAAGACCTGTTCTTCATGGGCTTCCAAGCAGCTTCCTACCCTTTCCTCCTTGCTGCAGAAATGACATAGCACAGGGCTCTTGCTCTTGAAGTCCCCTTACAATTCTGAGAAGCCTCAAATTGTCTGTAGATCCAGTAGCAGAGTGAATTTCATAAACACAGTTATTTAAAATTATTATTGTGCTTATAGAGATGGAAAAATATAGAAATATTTCAGTCTTATTTTGAAATCTTAACTAAGTTTAACTGGGTCACTGTCTCATGGTAAGAGGACATCCAAATTTGTCATCATGTTCTTCAACATACTAGGCAAGTTTTCTTAATCTGAAAATTAACTTCAGTAGAAATGATGGTTAGATAGCAGACAAAAAGTATCCAAATGGTCTGTATGCATATTTCAGAAAATTTTTCTGGCAAAGAAATCTTCCTAATAGGATAGACTGCAAGCAGGATTTGGAGAGACAAATTACCCCAGAGGAATGTGCTTTGATGTGGAAAAGAGGATCAATCACCTCTATCTGTAGTACACTAAAAGAAAATTTATTTAAGATATAGTTTCACTTCACACAAGTCAGGCTTGTACATAGAAAGCTGATACAGAAGAAATTGAGGTGAAAAAGAGATTTTATGGATTTTGCAGGCATAAACTTAGAGGCTTTGCAAAGTATGCAAGCAGAGAGACTCTGATAGTGTCTGAAAACAAGCTCTAGGGATTGGTGCATAAAATTCTTCTTGTTCTTTCTAGCAAAACAAACTTCACTCCATACTTGCTTTTTAATTCATTAGTAGCCACTAAAGCACTGAATAGTTTCTCATTAAGAGCGAAGAAAACTAATCTCACAGAGGAAGAGCTCCAGAAAATAAAGGACATGGTGAAAATTTGAACCCATCAATTACATATTAAAAAATGCACAAGAAATAATATGAATCAATTTTGTTATTTGCAGTATAGCTTTCATGTAATACATGTAAGTATTTAAATCATTACATGTGAGGATTTAAATCACTTTGGCAGCTCACTGTGCTGTATGAGACATCAAATCAAGGTAATATTAAAAGCATACTGTATTTCTTATGAAATTTAAATAAAAGCAATTAAACCCATTAAGTGATGATTTTGTCATTGATATTCCTCTGGCAGTGATCTATAACTCCACAGAAAGGAAAAACTAACCCTCCACACCACGGGCTGTTTTCATTTCTTTCCAAACATGAACACCTGACATTTGTTACAAAATTAAATTTGGTTCATAGAGACAAAGAAAATTCTGGGATTAAAATTAGTTAAAAGGCATTGAGGCTGATTCTGCAACTTCTGATAAATGTGCCTGCAGCTATGGCAAATGGGGAAGCGCCTTAGCCATTGGCCACTGCCAGCTGGGGATGCTTCCAGAACAACATTTCTGTAGAGAGTGAGTGTTAAGCTATTTGCTGAGTTTTACCCCACCGTAGTTTGCCTTCTCAAGTATGTTTCATCCTTTCAAGGGCAACGTTTGATTATTAGATTTTAGTGGTGGTAGTCTTTATTGAACACAGGGCTCAATCCAAGGCTCTTTATCCCCCGGAATGAGAAGAACCAAAAGCAGGCTTACAGGGGGAAGTCATTAGATAAGAAGGCCTTCCAGTATCTGAAGGGGGCCTACAGGAAGGCTGGGGAGGGACTATTTACAAGGTCTTGCAATGACAGGACAAGGGGTAATGGGTTTAAACTGGAAGAGGGGAGATTTACACTATATGTTAGAAAGAAGTTCTTTACAGTGAGGGTAGTGAGACACTGGAACAGGTTGCCAAAGCAGGTCATGGTTGCTCCCTCCCTGGAGGTGTTCAAGTCCAGGTTGGATGAGACCTTGAGTGACCTGTACTAGTGGGAGGTGTCTCTGCCTATTGCAGGGGGTTGGAACTGGCTGATCTTTGAGGTCCCTTCCAACCTTACCATTCTATGATTCTATGATTAAGTTACCCAAAATAATGGTACGTTTCAACTTGATATCCAATCTGGCAACTGCAGTAGATGCTGTAAAGCATAATATTCATTTGAATATGTTAAAAATACAATCACTTTAGGAAACAGCAGAAGATGGGAGGACAAAGCACGGAAAAAGCTGTATTTATTTTTCCAAAGAGAAGAAGTTGCAGGAAAGTTAGAAAGAAGTTGCTCTTTCCTTAGGTAATTGTGTACTGTCTTTCACTGACAGCACAACACATTGCTAAGGTTACAGTTTAGGCTGTGGATTTTGTTACTGTTTCCTAGAACTGTTAATGGACGTGGGCAGTCTTGGTTTGTCTTGTTTAGGAGTGGTGGTTTTCCACTTCATCCCACAGTGTTACACCGCCTGTGTCATCTTTTCAGGCACAAGAAATAATTAGCCCTGGGGGGAAAAAAAATAATTAAAAAAAATCTTATTATTTTCCTTCACAGGAGCTGAGCTAATTTGTTTTAAACTAAAAATGTCTCCATTTAAGATCCCATACTGAGAATGTCACAAATTATGTCAATTCACCAAATTGGTGGCTGCCAGCAAATGCCTGAGAATTGCCAGATTCAGTTAAATGCTTTGGCTCAACTAACATCCTCCCATGGAAAAAAGTCATGGGATGGCCAAAAATCAGGCAGAATGATCTGCAGGCTTGAGCTACAGTTTCCACTGCGTGATGTGCTGAAGAATGTGTGGGGGATGGATATGAACACCCACAGAGCCAGCAGGGATCATAGTCCCGCAAGCCCACGGGGACTCCTGCGGGATATTTTTTTGGTTGGGATTTGTTGACCTTGAGGTATGCTTGGAAAAGCATCTCAGCAGCACGTAGGCCTAGATTGTGCCAGTGCCTTGTCCCTGGCTGGCCAGCCCCTAAACTTTCAAACATGCCTTGGGGGAATTTACAGGTGGAGAGTGGGAATTGTGCAAAGTGCTTCTGCCAACGTCAACAAAAACTATGTGAAGAAAATGCCTGTGGCTTTCGATGAGGAGGAGTATTTCTCCATTCTAGCACTGTCCTCTCCCTGAATAGCTGCACAGTTCAAAAACTAAAGACCTCTCTGTTCAGAGGCAGTTTACATGCACTGCCTTTCATGGGACTAAGGGGATAGATAAGACAATGTTACCTCATCCCTCTCTCCTCTTGTCAACATTTGGACCAAAGAGTGGATTTTTTTTTTTCCTCCTTTCAAGCCCTGCATGGGAGGAGTTGGAGGAGATTACACAGTTATTTATCATGTGAAATGCACAGTCCTCTATGTATGGTCAGAAATTCTTCTCCCAGCATGGGTTTTCCAAAGGTTATACAGAAATGAAAGGATGCAGCTTTCTTCTAATTATTCTGGGTTGTTCCTCCCAGCTTAATGCAGAATTTTATTCTGCTGTTGTCAAGGATCTCAATACACAGAGTAAGGTGTGGGGGAAGGGGGGCAATGAGGAAAGTAATGGAAGGTGTTTTTTCTCTTTTGAAGAGAAAATAGGTATCTACATATGAAAGTTTATTGGTGTGAATACACTGAAATAATTTTACATTGGTTAAGAAAACAAAACTTCTCCGTGGTGATGCATTTGATGTGCATATTCTGAAAAAAAAAAAAAAAGATCTAGCAAGTTTTTAAAATGTTATTTGGGTGATTCTGTGCTCCACAACCTCCCTGGAGGTGTTCAAGGCCAGGTTGGATGAGGCCTTGAGTGACCTGTGCTAGTGGGAGGTGGCCCTGCCTATGGCAGGGGGTTGGAGCTAGATGATCTTTAAGGCCCCTTCCAACCTTACCATTCTATGATTCTATGATTCTGTGATTTCTGTTTGCAGTATGTGCCTGTGGTTGATCATCTTACAGATCTGCTGTTACATGTCATTCTTTTTCTGATTCTTCTGTCCACAATGGGCATATTTTAGTAGCCAGACTGAACAGGGGTGTTTCTTTAAAAGCAAGCAAGCAAACAAACAAATATCAAAACCAAACCAAAGCAAACCAACCAACCAAAAAAACCAAACAACACACACACACACACAAAAAGAAAAAGCTCCAGAAACACAAAAGGAGTTTGCCAGGGAAAAATCATTTCTCAGCCAGAAAAAAAAAAAAGCCCAAATCAAAAACCAAATAACAAAAACAAATCCCACACACTACATCACCAGCGAAACTGATTCCCAGTCTAGATAAGTACAAAGTTCTTAATTTAAGAAGCCAAGGACAATCAGAATGTCTCTCACACTCTCCCTTCCATCTCTCTTTTTCTATTTTATTTTTTTTCTTTCCCTTTTTTTCTTACTTTTTTTCTCCCTTTCATCTGGCAAAATATTTGGAGTTTTATCTGTTTCCTTGTCATTTTTTTTGTTTTAGTGTATCTAATTCATCAATGGTGAGGCTTGTCAAGTGTGCCTCTATTGTAATATAAATCATAGAATCATAGAATGGTAAGGTTGGAAGTGACCTCAAAGATCATCTAGTTCTGACCCCCTGACAGAGGCAGGGACATCTCCCACTAGCACAGGTCACTCAAGGTCTCATCCAAACTGGCCTTGAACACCTCCAGGGAGGGAGCAGCCACAACCTCCCTGGGCAACCTGTGCCAGTGTCTCACCACCCTCACTGCAAACAACTTCCTCCTAACATCCAGTTTCAATCTCCCCTCTGCCAGTTCAAACCCATTGCCTCTTGTCCTGTCATTGCAAGACCTTGTCAATAGTCCCTCCCCAGCCTTCCTGTAGCCCCCTTCAGATACTGGAAGACTACTATAAAGTCTCCTGGAAGCCTTCTCTTCTCCAGGCTGCAGAACCCCAACTCTCGTAGCCTGTCCTCATAGGAGAGCTGCTGCAGCCCTCTGAACCTTAAAATAATTCATATTTTTCCCTGTGAAATTTTCTCATCTTTATATATTTCTGAATCTGTAATTATAACCCTAAACCAGTTCCTGTAGAAGTTCATGAGAGCAGCATCCAACCTTAAAACTGAGTGTAACAAGCAATATTGATTTCTGTTGAATCGCCCTCATTTTATAGAACAATAATAGACAAAATCCAGCCCAGTGTCTGAACATTTTCTAAAAATTAAGCTAATTGAAAAAGCCAAATGAAGTTAACAATCAACAATTATCCAGTTAAAGCAGGCAAGATCAAATAAAGAAATAAGATTAAAGCCCTAGCATCTATTATTAGCAAACTAGCAAGATGGAATTGAAAGATTCATCACACTCAGACAGTAGTTTGATAAGGTCTTCCTGCAGTTAGGCTGGAATTCAGCTGTCACTTGGTATCAGCGTGGTCATGGGAACAGATATTTCTTCCCATGCAATTATATCTGAATTTTTACAACTGAAAATTGTATACCTCTCAATGAGAGTTGGACAGACATCAATCTTGCCATTGCCTCTGAGTGACAGCACGTGTACATGGCACTGGGAAGATTTATCCTCTGTAGCTTGCTAGAAATTGCTACTGTGAAGCCACAAGCACTGCAAATCATTTTCAGCTAACAATTAAAGAAGTGCAAGGCTCTAAAATGTGCAGTTTTACGTTCTTCTTCCTACAGCACAGAATTCATAACAAATGTTGAATGTGCCATCAAAGTCACCTGAAAGAGAAGAGACATTGATCTTTGACCTCAGCAGTGGGAGAAAATGTCACTGCTTTCCCATTAGCTTTTTACAGTCTACTTGTCTATTCCATCTAGCTTTGGTACATGAATAGGTTCCATATTATAAAAATGACAGTCAGAAACATAGCAGGGACTGCAATGATGAGAATATGCAACATTCATAAGGCAGTGCCTAGAATAAAAGACATTTACACAAGTCTGAGCCTGTCAGTCTGTGTCAAAGTCTTGCAGAGTTAATGAAAAACCTTCTCTAACCAACCTTCTTTTTGAGTCTCAGATCATGGACCACTGAAGTCAATGGAAACTTTGTCATTCCTTTCATTAGGCTCAGGTTCAAGCTGTGAATGCTTACATCATCTATTCCATATTGTCTATTTTTCTTCTGAACTAATAAACTGAGGTTATAATGAATGCTTTTTAAAAGTCAGCATTCAATCACAGGTAAAAATTAGATCCAATTTATGTATAAAGAACACTGTAGTACCTCAGATATTCATGCAAAGCATGCACTTTGTTTTTTTTTTCTTCTAAAGGCAGACACTATAACTGAAAGACTACTACTGAAAGGAAATTATTCTTGTCTTTTAAATTACTATGACCTTCCAAACCTGTTTTAAACAACAAGGAGAAGTTCTTAAACAACACACTGATCGCAAACACTATTCCAAAAGCCTGGGAGAACGAAAACCTTAACCATCATCAAAATATTTAAAGCTGTGAATATGCCACTTGAAATATTACTTAAAAGTGAAGGAAAAGAAGTAAATGTTCAATAAAACTAAGCTCTAAAGCTGCTGACACCGAATGAGAAACAGTGAAGGCCAGTGGCACAAGTACTGCAGGCAAAATAAAGATGCGTGATTTCATGAAAATATTTACTGGTAGCTGAGGAAAATCTGACTCTACAAAGAGCTTCCAAAACCTTTTAACCACATTTTTGCTCATTGAATTAAATTGCAGAACTGTAATCAGCTTTGGAATTTCAGCACTGAGTTCAAACTTTAGCAATTTCATGACAGTACCGCAGCGCACATCGCGCGTGCAGGAGATTCTCCATAATATCATTGGAATTTTGAAATTTAAGCCAGGAAAACTAATTGTACCTCACAGAGCAAATGCTCTTCTAGAATTTCAGGGAAAGAAAAAACCTGCAAGTTTCAACTAGTAACATCCTCTCATTCTGTAAACCTTTTTTGAATTTTACAGTTTCTTGCAAGAAAACCCAGTGTGAATTGTTGAACACTTTTAAGGCTATTGGAACTGTATTCAGAAACAGCATCCCACAAGGTCATGATTTTTCTGAATCTAATTTGTGACCAGAGTGCTCTTTAGAAACTTTAAGATGTTTGGGAAAATCCAAGGAACTGAACTTTCAAATGTTCCATGGAAGGACACTAATGTNACACACAAAAAGAAAAAGCTCCAGAAACACAAAAGGAGTTTGCCAGGGAAAAATCATTTCTCAGCCAGAAAAAAAAAAAAGCCCAAATCAAAAACCAAATAACAAAAACAAATCCCACACACTACATCACCAGCGAAACTGATTCCCAGTCTAGATAAGTACAAAGTTCTTAATTTAAGAAGCCAAGGACAATCAGAATGTCTCTCACACTCTCCCTTCCATCTCTCTTTTTCTATTTTATTTTTTTTCTTTCCCTTTTTTTCTTACTTTTTTTCTCACTTTCATCTGGCAAAATATTTGGAGTTTTATCTGTTTCCTTGTCATTTTTTTTGTTTTAGTGTATCTAATTCATCAATGGTGAGGCTTGTCAAGTGTGCCTCTATTGTAATATAAATCATAGAATCATAGAATGGTAAGGTTGGAAGTGACCTCAAAGATCATCTAGTTCTGACCCCCTGACAGAGGCAGGGACATCTCCCACTAGCACAGGTCACTCAAGGTCTCATCCAAACTGGCCTTGAACACCTCCAGGGAGGGAGCAGCCACAACCTCCCTGG
>WBNM01031370.1:8057-18922 GCA_013399055.1 Ramphastos sulfuratus | reverse complement strand
CCCCAGGGCTCTGTACTGGGACCTGTTCTCTTTAACATGTGGATAAATGATTTGGATGAGGGGACTGAGTGCACCTTCAGTTAGTTTGCAGATGACACCAAGCTGGGAAGCTTCACAGTAGGATCTAGACAGGTTAGACCAAGGAGAAAAAGCTAATTGTATAAATTTCAACAACTCCAAGTGCCAGATCCCACACTTGGGTAGTAACAACTCCACAGTGAGCTACAGACTTGGAGATGTGTGGTTGGAAAGCTGCAACTTGGAAAGGGACCTGGTGGTACTGGTTGATAGTTGACTGAATATGAGTCAGCAGTGTGCCCAGGTGGCCAAGAAAGCCAATGGCATCCTGGCTTGTACTAGAAACAAGGTGGCCAGCAGGAACAGGGAGGTGATGGTCCCCCTTAACTCAGCACTGGTGAGGTCACACCTTGAGTACTGTGTTCAGTTCTGGTCCACTCACTTCAGGAAGAATATTGAGGTACGTGAGTGTGTCCAGAGAAGTGCAACAATGCTCATGAAGGGTCTGGAGCTCTGTAAGGAGCGGCTGAGGTAGCTGGGATTGTTCAGTCTGGAGAAGAGGAGGCTAAGGGGAGACCTCATCACTCTCTACAACTACCCAAAGGAAGGTTGGAGCAAGGAGAGGACCAGCCTCTTCTCCTTCATGGCAAGCAACAGGAAATGGTTACAAGCTCACCAGGGTGGGTTTGGGCTGGATATTAGGAAATATTTCCTCACTGAAAGGGTTCTTAAACATTGGAATGGTCTGTCTGGGGCAGTGGTGGAGTCGTCATCCAAACTCCCTTCCTCCCCTCTGCCAACAGAGGTTTGAATGGAACTCCCAAACCCATATCAACTGCTTTCCCTTCCCTCTGTGGGTTTGAATGGGGAAAGGCAAAAGGCCTTTTCCTGCCACTCCCGCACATGTACTTACTGGTGGGAAAGCCCACGTTGGGATCTGAGATTGTGATCAGCTGGAGTCTTCACACTCAGTATGTATTGGCACTGGACACATTGTCTAGGAAAGACTTCAAATAGAGTGACCAGAAAGCACATGTGGGTTCATTTAGTCCATTTGATCAGTTTTGTCCATAAGGTTCCGTTTGGAGAGATTTCCCTGTGACACCCAGACCTGGCTTCTCATCAAACAGGTGTCCCTTGTCTTCCTGCTCCTTGCCCCCAAGCTGGCATGACCCTGCCCCTGCCATAAGCTGTCACTGTTGGCAGGAACATAGCAGCAGTACATCTGTACCTGTGCTGCTACGACAGTGCCGCTCTGCCCTGTGGGAGCTGTATCTGCAGGCTCTCTGGCTTTGGCAGCTTCCATTTCCATTGGGTTTATGCTGCCTGGCTCCCAAACTGGTTATAACTTGCAGTTTCCACAGGCTGCCACAAAGGAGATCCAAGGAATGTGTCCAAATTCCTACTCCACCCTAGTGAGTAAATTCAGTGCTCTCTTGGATTTTCTCTAGGGCTCTGCTCTGCCTCTGATTTTTAAGTGGGATAAAGATATTTTGTGGTTTAGCCTTTTCCATTTTCTGATTTTCCTAAGCTACCAGAATCCCTGTGAAAATTCCCTACTGAATTAGAACCTGTAAATAAAATTTAACTGGTTTTGTGTGTAGTTTTGAGGCGGGGCATTTGGGGAAAAGAAAAATAACTGTATTTTTATAATTCCTGTCTCATCAAATTATTCCCAATCAAATCATCAAGAAGCATGTAGAACTGATGCTTAGGGACATCATTTAGCATCGACCCTTCAGTGCTGGGTCAAGGGTTCCACTGGATGATCTTTGACGTCTCTTCCTATCGTATATACTCTGTGACTTAGTCCCAGTTCTAGGGCCCTTCTTTTTTTCTCCTTCTACAGCTCATTGTAACTTGCCTTGTACAAGCACTTTCCTGAAATCCTTTTTCAGTAATTAACAATGCTACAATACTCAAGCAACAATCAAAACTGAACACAAGGCATTTGTTCCTCTTTGCTGCTTGCTGGCACAAATTAAATCTTTCGCATTAATTATTGTCACATACAGCAATCTGGATAACAAAAGGCTAAATTAGCTTATTGTTTTCCAGTAAAAGCCTGCAAACACATTTATAATGTTGACTCAGAAACCCTCAGAACTCTGTAGAATCAGATTATGTTTTCTGCATCGTATCTTGTGATGTTATTTCTCATTTAGACAACTAACATGAAATAAATAAAAATAAATCACCTTGCAGTCAAACAATGGCTAAAAACGGGAGGCTGGCACTGTCTGTTGAGCAGAGCTTTTGGAAGAGCAGGTGAGACAGAGGCTGAACTGACATCAAAGCCAGAGTATTATTAGAAACAATTTCAAAGCTGATCCAGAGTCCCCAGATATGACCAGAAGCCTGCCTGGATTCCCAAATTTGACGGAAAAGCACAAGAAGAGTATGCCTAGTGCTTGGAGATCAGCTGATCAAATGGTACTCAGGGCTGACTTATGTGCTGGTCTAGCAGGGAGGAGTGCAGTCAGAACACCAGCAGTGAGGTATATCAAAGTCCTGCTCTAAGCTTATGGATGGAAATGACCATAATCTACACAACCTGTGTCCTTTATGATAGGGACTTGCACAGAACACTGGTACTACAGGAAGATCACAGAATCACAGAACGTTAGGAGCTAGAAGGGACCTCGAAAGATGATCCAGTCCAACACCCCTGCCACAGCAGGATCACCTATACCAGATCACACAGGAGTGCATCCAAGTGGGTTTTGAATGTCACCAGAGAGGGAGACTCCACAATCCCACTGGGCAGCCTGTTCCAGTGCTTTGTCACCCTCGCACAAAAAAAATTTCTCTTCATGTTTCCATGAAACTTCCTATGTCTCAACTTCCACCCATTGCCCCTTGTCCTGTCATTGGGCATCACTCAGCAGAGCCTGGCTCTGTCCGCTTGGCACTCACCCTTTACGTCTCTATAAACACTAATGAGGTTACCTCTCAGTCTCCTCCTCTCCAAGCTACAGAGCCCCAGCTCCGTCAGTCTCTCCTTGTAAGAGAGATGTTCCATTCCCTTAATCACCTTTGTGGCTCTGTGCTGGACTCTCTCAAGCAGTTACAACAGCATGTTACAATCTTTGCACATGCCTGAACACACATGATCAGCCACCTTTCACTACCCAGTACTAGTTTCAATTCTTCCCCTTTCCCAAGGCTCATATTGTTCATGGTGGAGGGGATGCAGTGCTTCTCTGGGAACTACCACCTGTCTTCTCAAACACCAGCCCTCACTTCTTCCCTTCCCTGAATCCAGAACAAAGGATGGGAGTCACGGCAAACCAATCCTGTTTATATTCTCTATCTAGTCCCAGGGTGAAGTATTGTGCTGGTTTGAGCTAATTGGAATATTTTAATAGAGAAAATTATACTATAGGTTGTGAAAAAGAAACAATGGTGATGTCTACTTCACCCATAGGCTTGCTGAGATGGATAAAACTAAGAACATACACATAGATAAGTTAGTCGTCTCTTGGGCTGTGTAGCAGCTTCTGGCTTCTCCTCTCTGTTGAGTAACCTCACTAACCACTTTCCTTCTAACCCCCCTGGCCGATCCTCCAAACTCACCTTGCACGTAAGGCAAACCCTGGGGTAAGGTAGAGGGGTGGGAAGAAGGTGGAAGGGTGGTTGGGAGCCCCTCCTGGGGTCTCTGATTTCTGGGAGGGGGGTTGTGTTTCTGTATTACCTTTACTTTGTATATTTCTGTAACTATTCCTGTCTATAGTGTATATCTCTGCTTGTACATTGTGCTGAGCTGCAAATAGAGCTTCAGTCCTTAACTTCCAGCTGGCTGAGCTCTAGTCTGGGTCATTTTACAAAGTGTGGGGAGGCAGGGAACTCACAAACCATCACAAGTATGAAGGTTAACCTCACTGAGTTGGATGTGCTTCTGGGTGTGCCTTACCTGCTGGTTACCAAAAGACAGAACATTTTCCCCATTTGAGCCCCATGCTCTGACACAAAACAGTGACAGACATGATTTCCTTGTAGCTATGGAAGCACAGTGAAGAGCCACTTAGATCCACATAATTGGGCATGTTATCCTTTTGNCAATTATCCTCAAACCAGCACAAAATGTTTATTCAAGCACTGATGCAACCTTTTACTTGCTACCTTTCATTCAGGTCTCAATTTCTCCTACCTTGGTTGATCAGACCATAAACTGAGCTTTTCCTTATGTGCATGCACTATAGTTGGTTCAGTATTGTCCTGGCAGGGCATAAATCCTGCTAGACTAGTTTGGTCACCACCCCTTCTCTTTTTGTTGTAAGGTCCAGGAGTTGAGCTGAGGAGCAGACAAAACAAATAGGAGGTTGGCTCCAGTAAGCCTGCCCTAAAGGGGTATCAATTCAACACCATGGTCAGGCGTAGTGTGCAGACCAGCATGTGCCTTACTTCCATTTTGGGAATATGTGTAGCTTGCACGAGGCACAATACTTTGCATTTATTGCCCAAAACTTCTGATGCTTGTGCCTATTGGCCAGTTAGATTTTTTAAAAATGTTTTTTAATAGGGGAATGATTTGAGANGGCTCCAGTAAGCCTGCCCTAAGGGATTGCAATCCAGAACCACTGTCTCAGGTGACTGGTGCAGCCCCAAACACATGCCCACTGCCTTTTTGGGCATATATGTTTAGCTCACATGAGGCATGACATGTTAAATTGATTGGTCAAAATGCTTATGCTTGTGCCTATTGGCCAGTTTAACTTTCAAAATGTATTTAATAGGGGAATGATTTGAAAAAAGTCCACCATTCTTCGATTCAGTCATTCAGAGATACACCAGCTTCTTCCCCATTAGTGGTTCATTAACTGGGTTCCTGCCTGCAGTAGTGCTATTCACAGCATTGATAACTTTTGTTTACAGTGGCCAGAGGTGCCTGTAGCAGCCTACAGCAACTCAGTTTCCTCTTCTTCCCTCTGCCTCGGAGTATTTTGTATTTTCCCTTGGGATCATAATTGTGGCTTTTGGAAGTGTCTTTATACAAGAAACATACCCAGGAAGAGAGCACATAGTGAGCATTGGGGCTAATTTGGGCTACTCACTGAGCGAATGTGTTTGGTCCACCTCATGACCACAGCTGGTACTGCTGTTGTGTACTCAGAATTTTCCTGTCCCCATATTCCTTTTTTTCCAAGTTCTGACTGTTTAAACTGCTTAATTCTGTGTTTACGAATACCCTTCATGTAAATATTTTGCTGTTGACCGAGAATCCAAATGAATTTCATGCCATCTGGTGAAAACTTGAATATTAATGGACAATCATAAATAGTCACACCAGAAAATTAATATTATTAAGTCACATTTCAATATTAATTGTAACAACTATCTTTGGCTATGCACATAAAAACTAAGCCTGTAACTAATAAGTGTTGCAGTCAACGCACATGCTGTGAGCTCTTTGGATTCTGGAAAGATGTGGTGCTTGAGGATATGTTTTAAGGGTGAAATTTGTAGAGTAGGGATAATGGTTGGACTTGATGATCCTCGGGGTCTTTTCCAACCAGAATGTTTCTGTGAGTATGTGGTTTGGTATGCTGAAAAAAATTTTCTTAGTAAGGCACAACTCTCAAGGCCAAAGCTGCATTTTCTGTTCATCGTGGTCAAACTACTGATACTGCTTTCAACTGAGGCAAGCACTTGTATAAGCTTCTAGCAGACATAGGGAAGATGCATTCAGGTCGAAGGGCACCTCAGTCACATACCAACTCCAAAAGCAAAGAAGAAACTCTTGTCTGGATACTCTTCCAGTAGGTCTTTCACCCTCCTGCCCATTCGCTCATTCCGCTTGTAGATGAGCTCCTGGCGGAAGTATCTGTCTATCTCTTGGGCAGTAATCAGTTCATGGGCTGGAAGCGTAGCATTAATGAAATTTGGGATCTAAGGCAGGGAAAAAAAAAAAAAAGTCTTTATGAAAGGGGAATTTATTTCATGGGTAACCATTCTGGACAAGTATTTTGCTCCCTCACTGAATGTAGCAATCACCTTGTCCCTCAAGGCACATCCGGTAGGACAGGGCCCAGAGAAAGCTAAAAAGCTGCTCAGAAAACTTCTAATAATGCAAAGTGCTTCATTTTTCTCAGCAGGTAATTCCACAAGCCAGACAGATGATTTTTTTTTTTTTTAATATAAAGTCAACAAATAATTTCAATATGCCAAACTATAGATTCCAGATCCTGATTGCTTGGCTGAAGAAAATACATATTTTCCCCTGGTTATCTTTAGCTACACACCTCTTCCTTAAATTGCCACAGGTATGACGTAACTATAATGATAATTACACACTTCTACGAGAGTTTGACTGGTATCAAAGCCCTCAAGATAACTGTGCAGTTTGAAAGAGTTAACAAAGCCATCCCCAAAACTTCCAAAGGAAAGAGGGCCAGATTTTGTTAGGGAAGAAAGTACTACTATGTCCAGTTTGCCTGTCCTCAAGGTGGCTTTTAAAATACTAGCTTCCTCCTGTGAGGGGCTCCCAAGGCAGCTGTGGCTGCACAATACTCTGACCTCCATGGGTCTGGAGTTGCAGCCATCCTGGTTTCTTGACAAGTGACATTGGGCACTGCAGCTGCAGGGACTGCTAAGAATAGAGCCTTCAAGTGGTCACTTGGTGAGAGCACAGACACCAAGCCACATGCTTTCCCTTGCCAGGATCAACAGCTGAAGAAGTTTTGAAGCCACTCAGAGACTATTACCAATAATATCAAAAGGATTCTTAGGACACAGCAGGACATTGCTGGGCAAGCACAGGGGTCAAACAGGATTTACAGAGAAGTTCTTCTGTGCTTAAAACTAGAAGCTGATCCTGTTGCAGACTGCTCAGCTGCACCGTGACTCTTAGTGCCCTGCAGTGGAGCCCCTCATGTAAGTTGCCCCCTGGATGATGTGCATGTCTTGGTGAGAGCTGTTCTCTCCAAGGCCTTCATCAGAGTAACAATACAGTATCTGTATGCTCTTACAGTGCTGGCCTCCTTTGGGAAGCCCTTTGAAGATGAAATGCACTGTGTGAGAGCTAAGCAGTGTTAACAACCAGGTTGCCTGCTCCTGCAGGCTGAAGTGTGTGCAGGACAGGAAGGTAACAACATGTGCACAAAGGTCAGTGCCAGAGAAGCAAGGGTTACCATGACAGCGTTTGGAAATATCCTGCAGCACTGCACTATGTGTAGCAAAAGGTCATAGGAAAATGGTTAATCGTCAGGGAAAGCCCGCAGTAAGGCTAGAGCCTAGGTTCTCACTCACGTGCACACATTGCCAGGCACTACCTCACAGATAAAAACAGAGAGGCCTGATGTCTCAATCTGTGGGTAGCTAATCTAACAGCCCAGACTGGTCTGTGATGGGCATTTTCTCTTGGTTTAAAGATCAGAACACTGCATTCGACTCTGCTGCTTAGGAAACCATTTCCATAAACCTAGACTCTGTGGCTTCAGAAGGTTTTCTTTTCCATAATATTTGCTTAAGTCTATCTTTTCTTTGTTTCACTACAGTCTTCTTGTTTGGGCCTTGCCTACAGTACACAGTCATATGAAGAGCAAACATTTAAAAGGTTGGAACCTGCCCAGCCTCACACAAGCACCTGACCCACAAGTGCGTCTCTCTCTTGCTATAGCACAAAAGAGCCTGCTGCTGCTTTCTGATCATGCTAAATTAGCTTGTACCTAAGCCACCATAATTCCACAGGAAAACAAAGGATTAACTCAAGAGTGTCAGGTGCACCTTCACTGCTTGTGTGCAGCAGCAGACAGGGCTGAAGTGGCACAGACTCTTGGGATGGGAGGTGCAGGAAAGCAGATGTGCTACACAGCCAGCAGCATGTCCTTAGCTCTCACCTCCAAAGACTCTACCTGAGTGAGACAGAGACATAATGCTATGGGGATATGTATGTAGTGCAAGGGCTACAGTGGCAAGACTCACTTGAAAAGTATCATGGTTGAAGATGATGGAGCTGAGGTCCCCACAGCTGTAATGCTTGATAAGGTCTTCTGTTGTATAGGGGCTCTGGAAACTGCCTGCTCGGAGGCTCTCCTGCTGCAAGAGAGTCTGATTCAAAGCAAAGACCACCTGAAGGAGGGGGAGAGGGAGGAAAAGACAGAGTTCCTGGTGAGTTCTCATCTTGTCCCCTCAGAAGTACGTAGACAAACAGCCACCTGCTGAGGGCTCTCTGAAGCTGCTCCAGCTCCAAGTCCTCACATCACCAACCCATGCTGCCCTTAGGTCTGCTTCAGATTCTACAGGCTGGTTCACAGGGAACTGATCCATCACACATAACTTAGGAGGTTTTGCCCATGAAATGAATAATACAGAAGACAGAAAGATGCAGACTTAAATAGGGTTGATCTTGCTGTCCTAAACAACATTTTGCCCAACTAGTATAGATCCCTAGGGCCTGATTGGTTTCTATGTCCACAGCTGCTCAGCCACCTACTCAAATTAATCATGGCTTCTCCATGTTTGCCCTCTCTTCCTCACCCACACCTACTTCCAGGGAACCTCTTTGGTGACAGGAAAGAGAGAAAATCAGCAGAGGAGATCCCAGGTCTGGCACACCTCCAGCACTTCCAGGGTGCTGGCCTCAGGGCCTGTCCCAGAGAGCTGCTGCTCCAGCTGCCTCTCGCCTGGGGGACCGCACACCCCATGAGGATGACTACCACTTAAAAGGCACAAGACAGCAGTTCATCTCTGCAGCCAAAGCAGATGCCCTCTGTAGCTCTCCCTCACTTCTTCAGAAGTTGCAACAGGCAGCCACAGGTCCCTAAACAGGCAGGGAGCCAAGGAAGGACTTAGGTCAGAAACTCCCTAGACTGAGCATGTGGAGTGTGGAGCTTGGCCACTTGTCCAGACAGACAGCAGGTCTCCACCAGCATCTAAGGAAAACACTGACATCTCTCACGCACACAGCACTCACTCAAGCTCCTGCTGGTTTGCACACCAAGACTAGACACATGTAATAATCTTTCCTACTACCTACTGACTTCTTTATTATTGTCATTATTATGATTATCAACAACAACAACAACAATAATAATAATAATAACAATTTCTGAAGGAAGTAAGCTAAGAGATATTGCTGAGAGTGCTAGTTTGAGGCTAATTGGAATATTTTAATGGAGAAAATTATATTATAGGCTGAGAAAAGCAAACAATGTGGTGTCTACTTCACTCATAGGCTTGCTGAGATGTATAAGAATAAGAACACAAACATAGATAAGACACTCAGACAGAGAGTCTCGTTCTCTCTAGCTGTTGGCTTGATCTGGACCTCTTTGCTAACCAAACTAACCACTTTCCTTCTAACCTCCCTGGCTGATCCTCCAAACTCACTTTGCAACTAAGGCAGACCCTAGGGTAAGGTATAGAGGTGGGAAGAAGGTGAAAGAGTGGTTGGCAGCCCCTCCTGGGGTTTCTGGGAGGGGTGTTGTGTTTCTGTATTACCTTTAACTTGTATATGTCTGTACTTATTCCTGTCTATTGTGTATATCTCTGCTTGTACCTTGTGCTAAGCTGTAAACAGAGCTTCAGTCCTTAACTCCCAGCTGGCTGAGTCTAGTTTGGGTGATTTTATAAAGTGTGGGGGGACAGGGAACTCCCAAACCATCACATTGAGATCTTGGAAAGCATTTCATAAGTCACTCTTTGGAGGGCTATTTTTCAAACTGTTGTGGCTCTTGGCAGCCAGGTGAGGACTGTATGTAGTGAATTCCTCCTGGATATTTGCCTCAAACACAGGGGTATAATTTAAACTATTATTTTTTTCTTTAAACAATTGCTTTGATTTTGGAATAATTTAGAAACATAAAGGAGATCAGACATTACAGATATTTTTTTTTCCCCACTAACAGGAGTACACGATTCAGACTTGCAGCTAAAATGTTCTGAAATTTAGGTTAACTTGGGAAATGAAGCAGTACATAAACAAATAAAGCATCAGGCATGCTGAGATATTCAGAGCTGCACACAGAGAAGAAACTGCATACACAGATGAGTCTCACAATTTATTTTCATAAGACACTGTTTCAAGAGTTCAGTCATCTCCTAATGAACCCATTTGTTAGCCTGAAGAGTAAGAGTACTTTAACACTCTGGAACTGAAGATATTCATCAAACCATGGAACTCACACACGAGTAAGCACACTCTTGATGATTATGTGAACCTAATCTTGGGATTACAGGACAGATGTGGGAACAAACAGGTGCAATTTGCCTCCCCCTAACACAACAATCCATTTCCTGTGGAAAACTGCAGGTCCCAACAAACTTGAAATCACACTGTCCCCACCACAGCTACAGCTGCCCATCTGGAGCCAAATCATTTTTAGTTAGTAGTTTAAGGCTTATTGGATAATTACAATAGGAGAAATTGGGACTTTCCTAAAAGTTTAGTGCAGAATGTAAATAAATTATGTAAAAAGAATGATAATGATAAAGTCTACATCATTCATTGTCAGTGACATGGACAGAGGAATCAGTGCACCCTCAGCAAGGTTGCAGATGGCACCAAGCTGTGTGGCACAGTCGACTTGCTAGAGGGCAGGGATCCATCCAGAGGGACCTGGACAGGCTGCAGAGGTGTGCCCAGGCCAACCTCATGACATTCAACAAGGCCAAGTGTAAGGTCCTGCACCTGGGTAGGCACAATCCCAAGCACGACTCCAGGCTGGGTGAGGAATGGCTGAGAGCAGCCCTGAGGAAAAGGACCTTGGGGTCTGGGGTGATGAAAAGCTCAACATGAGCCTGCAGTGTGTACATGCAGCCCAGACAGCAAACTGAGTCCTGGGCTGCAGCAAGAGCAGTGTGGGCAGCAGGGCAAGGGAGGGGATTCTGCCCCTTTACTCTGCTCT
>WBNM01031365.1:0-38060 GCA_013399055.1 Ramphastos sulfuratus | reverse complement strand
TGCCCTTCTTATCAATCTCGTCAGTCTCTGGCGGATAACAGTTGACAAGAGCAAAGGAGTTGACATGAGGGAATCCTTGCTGCTTTAGGGCAGGAGGTGTCAGGAAAAAGGATTCTTCCTGCTGTAGCTGCTGTTCCTGCATCACAGTAGCGCAGGGAGCAGAAGCTACCCTATCCCCAGGCAGCTGCAGGTGAGTGTGGCTGAGCACTCAGGTATTTTAGGACTCATAGATGAGGGTTTCTGAGCTCCAAGGCAGTTGAGTGACAGGGGAAAGGATGGGAGCAAGATGCTTTTCCCTGCAGTATTCCCAGGTAAAAAAGTGTAAATTGGAAAATCCCAGAAGAGATCATTCCTTCAGCTTCTACTTTCCTGAGAGCTGAAGTGGAGGATCTGCAAAGGGGTTACATCTGTTTGTAAGCTGATTATGTGAATTGTAGGAGTTGCCAGAAGCCACAGGTGCCCATGGGAGAGGGATATAAGCCCTCACCCTTTCAAGAGTTCCATACCCTACTCAAAACCCTGTCTGGTGTTGGCAGCCTGCAGGGAGGAAGGTGAAGGAGGTCAGGAGTGAAAGATTTTTTACCCAAGTAGGTGAGTTTATCTGGCACTGCGCAAGTCTGGGGGATGTGGCTGGGGAGGAAGGAGCCTCAGGATGATGATTTGGGATCAGCTGGAAGGTGGCTGGGACACAAAGCATTCTAAGTAATTGGGACACCAGTCATATTGGTGCTGGGCTAACAGCTCTGGGCCTGGGCCTACCTTTGTGTTAGGCTTTGATGTCTTCTGCCAGCACTGTCTGCAGCCTGGCTGGTGTCTGCCCAAACTCCAGCAGTTTGTGGTGAGTTTCCCCATGCATCCCCCAAGCCAGCTGCTGGCAGAGGGCAGGAGACCCATTTGCAGTCCTCTTTGTAAAGAGCCCCCTGCTGCTCTTCCCTGGGGAGCACCAAGCATGGGTATTGTCCCCTCTTCCCTCTGCGTGCCTCACTCCATGCTTGCCACGAAGTGGGCTTTGTGCCAAGGTGGACAAACCAGGCAGTGGAGGGAGGGCTCCTGTGCTGGAGCTGGTGGGACCAGCATACAGGAGGGTGGCTGCAGCATCCCTTTTCAAGCCGCCACCTAGGGTGGAGATTCAGAGCAATGGCTCTTGCAGGGGTGCATGTGTGTGTGCCTTTGGGAAGGGTGGTTTCTCCTCAGCCCCTAAAGCCTAGCACCTCCCTGGGAGCAGCAGCAGCAGCAGATCAGGCCCCATATCGTGGGGCTCGGTTGCTGTCTCCTGCTCCGTGTGAAGAAGGGCAGGGTTTAAGAACTCTGACCTCTCGGATGTTTCCCTGCGTTAACATCTTGTTTCTGTCCGGATCACCACACCCTGTTTGTCCCTCTGGGCATCCGTTCCTGATGGTTTAATTCTTAGCTGGCGTTATAAATATCACCTAAAAGCAAGTCTCAGTTCAAGGCTTAAGCCCAGACTGATGTGGGGCTAGGTGGCCCATGTGAAAGAAAGAAAAGCAGAAAATTCAGACCTGTGATGTTGTTTGATATTCAGGGTGGGGCCTGCTGTATGTATCTACCTGGAGCCCACAAGAGGTGGTAGTGCATCCAGAGACCCAAAGTCCAGCCTGGGTTTTTCAGAGGAGTAGAGCATGGGTTTGCTTTTGGCAGCAGGAGAGGAAAGGTCTTTCAGGGCCTCAACACACCCTGAGAGAAATGCACCAGGTGGGAGCCCCTTCCCTGACCTGCAGAGGTTGGGGAGCTCAAGAGGCTTTTAAAGCTCTGGCATGGGGAGCAGACATGGGCTGTGTGGTCCTCTCCAGGACAGGAAAGAAACCTTGGCAATGATGATTGCTGGGAGATAGAGCAGGGGCTGACAGATGCAGTGTGAGAGATTGTGGCCCAAAGTAAACGGGTGCAAGGCACCAGGGATACCAGAGCTGTGAATCTGGTGCTGTTAGTAATGTGCCTGTTGTTGTTATTACTGCTGCTATTGCTGGGTAGGAAACAGGATGGATTTAATGGCTGACAGTAGCTGCAGGAAAAGCAGGAGGTAGGGATGGTTTTCAGGGCATTTATTTGAATGCCTGCAGGACTCTTGTTTCAGCCAGGGGCAGCTGGGGCTTGGTAAGGCCAGCAAAAGCCTCTTGCATCTTGGGGCAGCAACAGCCCAGCAGCTTGGACAGCATCCTCCCTCTCTCCAGCAAAGTGCTGCCAGTGGGAGAAGCTGACCCCAGCTATTTTTAGTCCAGTTCCCTAAAGAAACAAAGGTCATGAGCTCACCATGCTGGTTTCCTCCTTCTGGACTGAACTCGTGGATTGTTTCCAAACATCTACAGCACATGGCAGGGGGCTTGGTGAAAAACTGAGGCCCCCAAAAGCTTCCTGAACATGAGAAGCTTGCTCATGAGCAGTCTCTGCCCCATGGGACTGTGCTGCAGACGGGTGGAGGAGGGAGTGAAGGGATGGAAGGCACGACAACCTTTCTGGCCTAGCACATGGTCCTGGCTGTGGCGGGAAGGGCATCCTCTTGATCTGTCTTGCCCCTCTTTGCACTAGGGATGCTGTCACTGTCCCTGTACTGCCTGAGGTTTCTCCATTGTGCAAATAGGCTGAGAGGTAGAGGAGGGTTTGAGTTTAGGGCTATGTGGTGGTCAGTTGGATAAATTATTTTTGTCCCAGCCAAATGCTGGCAGTGGCTCTACAGCTGTGTTCTCACTTGCTTACTCTGCCACTGCCACAGACCATTTGTCTCAGGCTTTAAACATCTTTTACTGATTACTTCCTCTATTATTTTTCCAGAAACCAAACTAAAGTTTACGTAACCATCCCTAGTTATGCAATCCACCATTCAAGCTTTGTTTGCTGGGAAACAATATGTGTCTGTTTTTTCGTTCTTTGTTCTTTTCATGGGGTTGGGGGGGTGTTAAAAAAATTATCCTTCCTATGTGTCATTGAATTTGTCTTCTTTTGCAGTTAAGTGATGGATTTCTGCTGGCCTCTGGCTGCATGCTGGTTCTGCATTCACGCCCTTGTTTGCCAGTACCAGAACTGAAGGAGAACTTGTTCACATCTGATGTTACTGGGTTTGGAGGTACCAATTGCCATGTGACAAGCTTTGCTGTTCTTCTGTAATTTTCAAAGGTTGCTAGCCTTGAATCTTGGGATTTAGCTCTCTTCTGGGACCAAATAGGATAACTTCTGAAATTTCTGATAGCTGGACCCTTTCCATGTCTTATTTTGCTTTCAGAGTGTAAAGTAGTTGCTATAAAAACTAGAAGTTTGGCTTAGGAACAGGTATGTAACATGAACTGGGCCAATCCTGAATGCCTTCAGTGAAGAAACTAACTGCCCAGTAACCTTGCAGTATCAGATTATAGCTGTGTATCACACAGCAGCACTGCACAGGTTGTCATCCCACACACATATATCACTCACACCAGCAGTCGGGAATGTCACATTAGGGACCCTTCTAGGACAGGCTGATGTAGAATCTGTGGATTTTCACTTGATGATGTCTCAAAGCTAATGCAGTAATAGAGCCTAATGCATAGAGAACAGCTGTGTTTCAGAGGTGCATATGCATTCAGTCCTAGGCCATGACCTGCTCAGGGTAAGGCAGGCAGGGTACAATGGTGTGCTGTTCCTGAAGTAGCACTGAACTTGACTCGGTAAGATCAGGATAATGTCACAGCATGAGAAAGCAAATCCACTTTGACCAGCTGTGCAAGCACAGCTGTGCAAAAGATGATGATCTGGTGGCTAGGTTTGAGCATGCCAGCTCATGAACTGCCTTGCTTAGCAGCAGTGCAACATCACCAGGTTACTCCTATAGCTTCCTCTCTCCCACTCAACACCTGCACAGAGCTGAGGCAGCAGCCACTCTGCTGCTGGCCAAGAGCTTTTTAAAAGTAGCTTGACTACCTGGGATGTCAAACATTTTAATAAGAATTCCTCTGAGAAGGGCAGTGTGTTTCAGCACGTGCAAAACTGACTCCAGTGGATGGAGCTGATAATTTTGCTTTAAGTTGGGCTTCTGTCTCCACAACATTTCTAAAGAGAGTTTCAGCATGCCTGTGAGCAGGACAGCAACAGGCAGTGCCAAATTGGCTTGCTACATATGGAAAATAAGAGTACCTGGGTAGAGCAGCTGCTCAGGGCCTTGTGGAAACGTGCTTGGAGCTGTTAGTGGGTATGTATGAAGCAAGCAGTTTAGTGCTTTGCTCTTGCCTTTATACCAATATTGATCTCCAAGTAAATGTATACACCTACAAAATTAACTCCCCCTGTTCAAAGCATGCCCTGGCTCTTCTTAAACAGCATAGCAATTAGGCTACAGGTCCAGGTTTTCAGAGGAGTAAAACCAGCACTGATATCCTCTTTACAGTGACTGATGTCCGAGACCTACTAGTGTTAGTACTAAGAAGCAGCTTTCACACTGAAGCCTAGAGAGCTGATCACACAGGCTTGGAGCAACACAGCCAGCCAGAGGCATTTTACCCACTGCACTAGTAAATATGCCCTCCTCCTCCAGCCACTCCACCATTCTGCCACATCACTCAGTAAATCCCACTGGCACTTCTTTCCTAATAGTGAGCACCGCACTAAATAGCACAGCAGGAACGTTTGTGGACAAAACTACCAAGGAAGAATGTGGCAGCAGGGGGGGACAGAATGTAGAATTCTAAACACCTGCCTCCAAAAACATGGGTGCAAGCTTATTACACAGCATTTCTTAAGCAGCATATGCTTTCAATGGTACTAGAGCTGCACATTTTTAACAGCTCTCAGGTAAAAAGCTCACAAGGAGCTATAAATACAATTTTTCTCTTCAGAAATAAATCCATCCCTTGTAGCACACCAGGTTTTGGCACATAATAAGGAGACAGTACTTCAGCTGAAGGGCAGTAAGATGTAGACTGTTTATTCCAACCACTGACACTTTAAGTTTCACTTATAGAAGATAAATAGAGAAACAAACACAAGTGGGCATAATGGCTCTAGAAATTTATTTTCAGAGCTTAATGCTTAAACTATGATTAAAATACTTAATGTAAAAATACTACTGACTGGGTACTGGAAGTAGACAAGAATACAGCCAACATCATTGCTTTCATGCACTGACAGATACGAGTTTGCTCATGCCGCTGAAGTAGGATCTTTCCCGTTCACTCATCACTTCAAAATGTAGGGGTCTTCTACAGAAGTTGCATTCAGCTGATGAATGTGGTTTTAGCTCCAGACCAACATCCTTCCATGTAGCCAGCAGTTTTTCTGTTATGAACAGAAAAATTCATTAAGATCAAAAACTTAAAGACAGGAGGTTGCTTTAGAGAAGCAGTGTCCACATCCCTCATTTGCTAGGAGAATAGGTGTAACAGGAATTTACTGTGACATGATTTTCCTTGAGCAAGGTGACTGGGCTGCAGCTCTCTCTCAGCTATCTTTGTACTACCTCTGACAGGATCAAATAGTTACTTTCCCTGGAGAGATCAGCATCCAAGACAGGTTAACAGCTCAGCCAAGGAGGGCAGATTTCTTTAGACCCCATCTAACAAATGAAAATTGTTTTGGGTAGTGCATGAGCAGGGTCCCAGCAGAGGTGGTGGTGACAGAACTGGCTGGGTACAGGACAGCACTGCTGGTGCAGAATCAGTTCTAGGCCACACTGCACTGGCCTTCACAGGTCGTGCTCAAACTATGCTCAGTGCAGAACTACGTGCTATGTGTGCTGAAATGGGAAGATACTGTTCAGCTAGTGACATCTGAAACTGCAGTACTTCCTAGTCTCAACTTTAGTACAAAGGCTGCACAGTCAACCCAGTATTTTCATTGCACTGATGCAAGAATCCACTCACCAAGAAAATAACTCATCATCTGTGGGGTGTGGTGAGGTGTAGGGGCAATACGTAGCAGTTCTTCTCCACGGGGAACTGTGGGGTAGTTGATTGCTTGGACATAGATGCTGTGCTGGCTCATCAGTTTGTCACAGATCTCTGTATTTTTAGCAGCATCTGCAACCTAAAGTTCAAGATTTTAATTTACAAAAAAAACAAAACCAAAAACATGCCCAGTTGCAAAGTTGTCAGCCCAACCTGGCTAGCCACAAGAACCATAGGAGCAGTGATTCTTCCTTGTGGTACTCTAAGTGGCACATACAACAGAAGAGAGCTAAGTTTGTGCTGTAGGCCCCACTCTGGGCATAAGCTTTTTATACCCAGTTCTTCCCTAGACTGTTACCAGCCTCCTTCCTTCCTGCATACTGTTAGACTGTGTGTTTCATACCCTGTCGTTCTGCTTCACCACACTTACAGCAAGCTGAGCTCAGCTAAAGCCAGGCTCCTAGCACATCATTGCTGATTACTAGGGCAGTTAACACTCAAAGTTCAAACCTAATGCCTGTAATTGTAAAGTCATGGATGTGAAAACAGGCACCACTGTCCTCACCCTTATTGGAATGATGTGACTGGGGCAGTGCACCACAGGAAGGCCTGCATCCATCAGCATCTGTCTCATAAGCTTCACATTACGTTGGTGCTGGCGCCTCAGAACTTGCCCCTCTGCACTCTTCAGGGTTCGGACAGATTCCAGGGCACCAGCTAGGAGCATGGGTGGCAGGGATGTTGTGAAAATGAAGCCAGCAGCATAGGAACGGACGGTGTCTATCAGAGAGCTTGTACTGGAGATGTATCCTCCCACACAACCAAATGCTTTGCCTGGGGACAGAAAAAGGCAACCAAGCTTATTCCTTCCGCTCATGAGAACAGCACCAAAGCATTATAACCTTTCAGTTGAAGGAATGAGTTTTGACTACGTACTTAAGTATTCATGGCAGACAACAACTCTAGGCAGCCCTCACTAATCTTGTATTTACTCAGCACATGTGACAGCTTTGTAAGCCAATCCTGGTAGCATGGATCTAGTTATTACACAGCAAGGAGAGTTTAAGACTCACAAATATGCAGGTTCTGATTGAGGAAGATCTTAAAAGCCAAATCATCAAGCACACTCTTCAGTAGTGACCCCAAGTGATCAACGCTAAGTCTCTCAGCAGATTTAAAATAATCTGTTTCCAGAGATGCTAGAAATAGCCTGTGCTCCTAAGAGGACACAAAAAGCCCCCCTTTCCAAATGTTCAGGTACCAGAATACAGCTACAGAGAGAAGTAGGCTGCCTAGCAAATGTTTGTCTCTATTAGGGTGAAACTCAAGATTGTAAGTTTCAAAGCCACAAACTTCTCTAGTAATTTTTTTTTTTTTTTACACATTTTGGAGGATGTTTAAAAACCCCCCAATTTGCAGCAGTAAACTCACTCCTAAGCCTGCATTCTCCTCAGNTCTTTAGTAATTTTTTTTTTTTTTTTTTACACATTTTGGAAGATGTTTAAACACTCTCCAATTTGCAGCAGTAAACTCACTCCTAAGCCTGCATTCTACTCAGATAATAGCAGTTGCTTCAGTACTTGCCAAATCTCTTTACATAACTCCCCATCTCAGGTTTCTAGATTAGGAGCACTCTGCTGTGCATAAAAGAACTAAGTACTGCTAAATATAGAGTACTACCCTACTAGCACTCTCACCTGAATTTATTCTGGAGTTGTATAATATGCTATTGGAGGACTTCTTGCTAGCTTGTTTAAAGGAAAAGTCCAATGCTAACTCAACTGATCTGAGGCAGTGTAAGGAGCTTAACGCAAACTTTTCAAACTGTGAGGCACAGCCAAATCCTCTGGACTCTCTGAAAAACCCTTGCCCCTAACAGCCTTTTAGGAAGTTCATTTGAATAGACTGATTTTTGAGTTAACCCACTTAATTTTGTCTGCTCAGCAGCTTTGCTGCCTTAGCTTCTGTAGAAGTGCCAGACCACGCATACCAAGCGTTCCAGAGATGATGTCCATCTTGTGCATGATTCCATCCCGGTCTCCTATACCGCCACCTTGAGCTCCATACAGCCCCACAGCATGTACTTCATCCACAAAAGTGATTGCCCCATGCTCGTGGGCCACATCACACAGCTCTTCCAGAGGACAGACTGCACCTAGGAACCAAAGCAAGAGATCAGCAGTTCAGAATTCCTGTACTCAGCTTAGGTAAAATACCAGAAGCACCCCCAAGCACCAGGGGCTTCAAAAGACTATTTTTCTGTAGCTCTGTGCACTTCTATACCTAAAATACAGGTGATTTGAACACTAACCACACTGGAAGGAGAGAGCAGAGTTTGATGTCAACTCACCATCCATTGAGTGGACAGTTTCAAATGCAACAATTTTAGGGGTAGACGGATCAGATTTCTTCAGGAGTTCTCGAAGGTGGTTGACATCATTATGCCGAAATATGTGCTTTGGCACCCTGCTGTTACGGATCCCCTGGATCATGGAGGCATGGTTTCCAGAATCAGAGTAGATCTCACAGCCTGAGGAAACAGCCCAGTTACAATTCAAGTATAGGAAGCACTGACTGATTCCCAGCATTCCTGAATGTATGGGAACTGTTCAGGTGCCAACAGTAGCGTGTTCTAGAAAGTAATGCTCTTGATTTAAAGAGCAAGTTACAGATTGTGGAGCAAGAATAGCATTTAAGGCTTATTTAACACAAACTTCAGCTTAAGGAAATAAAGAAGGGTTTTTTCCTAGTCCTTAATATTTGTATTTAACTCTCCTAATTGAAGTTAGGGAGAAGTTCACACCCACATGTGGGGGAATGCTAAATTCCCTCTGCCTTTCAAGCAGCATTTAAATGCAAGAGCATTAGAGTGTGCTTTCTGTCCAATTCCTTCTACAATTCCTAAATCTCAATCTCTATAGGCTGCTACTAGAATTTGCTCAAGTTGAACATAACTTGAATAGGGCATAAACACCTCCTCCCCAGCCATACTTTGCTGATCGAGTAGGACAAACCCTCATCTTGGGTAGCCATTTGTAAAATGTACAGCCAACTGCCTAGGGTAAGGTTGTGTTTCTGTGTTAAACAGTGGGTATAGTTTGAGATTTCACCTGGCAGCATCTTAGCTAGGGTGAAGAGAGTGGAGTCATTGGCTACAAAGCATGATGAGAACAACAGTGCTGCATCTTTTCCATGGAGATCAGCTAGCTCTTTTTCCAAGTCAACATGAAATTTACTTGTTCCTGAAATGTTTCTTGTGCCTCCTGCTCCAGCACCATGTTGTTTCAGTGTATCCCTAGAGAGGGCCCAAAGAGAGGCATTAGCACTGCTGTGTGACATGAGTGAAGCATCACTGCTGAAAACATCCTAGTACATGATCAGTATTGCGCTAAAAAGAGACTGGCTGCAAAAAGCAGCTATTAGGTTTAAAATATTTGAGCAACCTCTGCAACTTGGGGTCCAGTAAGCTAAGAAATCAGTTACCAAGTACAGCTGCAATATACCATCCAGTTTATCTAATAACATTTGAGGGTTTCTAAGGAAAACCTGAGGAGCAGGGCCAGTGACTGATAGAGGTAGTGCAGCCCTGGAGCTATGTACCTCACTACCTACCCTAGTTGAAGAGCATAAACTTAATTATCTACCAAGAAGAATATCAGAAGCATGTTATGGGGCAAAACACAGAAATCAGTTCTTCAGAAGCCTTCCCACAAAAGCTTCTGCAGGGCACTACAGCCTGAAACTGCCTCGCACTACAGCACTACTCACATAACTGCTGCACACACACGAGGGTGACGGCTCATGCCCAGGTAATCATTGCTGCACCAGACAGACACCTCTTTCTTGGTGATTAGAGAGTCAGTGTAGTCATCTGCCATGGGGAAGATCTGTGCCTTCCGGTTCACTGTTTTGAACACTCTGTAGGTGTGATCCTTCTTCTTTTCATCAATCTTCTTCTCAAAGAACTGATCGTACTGGAAGGTGGATACAGCTGAAATGAGACAGACTTAAGCACACAGGAAATAATTGCAGGAGACCAGGCCTGTGGGGGGTTCAACCAGACAAGCTTACATTTTGGCAAGTTATCCTGAAGCAGATGAGAGACACTTTCTGGTCTTTGCTTCAGCACAATATCCTTAAACTTCTTGAGCAAGTCACTCCCCTCTTCTCCCTCCAAGTCAGCGTTCCTCACCATGGAAGCAGTTGGTATTTTGGCAAATTCTGTACCTGCAGACATTGTAACAAATTCCAGAGAATGTAATCAGTTGAAAACAAAGTAAGCTGAGTTCAGCAAAGCAAACATTTCAAGTAATTTTAACTCGTCGTTATTTATTAAGCAAGTGCCAGAATCCACAGGTTCCTGATAGGATCCGCTATTTGCCTACAGTTTTGCATTGTGTAAGACAGAAGGAAAGCCTTACTAATTAATTACACGTGTATTGGTTACAACATGTATTTTTCTTACTACACCATGACTCAGAGAACCACTCCATACAGCTAAAGCATTTATCTGAAAAGTTGGTATGCATCTAACTGAAAGCAGAATTCTAGTCAGCTGCTTCCTTTCCATTCCCAGTATTTTGTTCTATTAGCACAGATTTTTTTTTTAAACAAAAATATGCCACAGAAAACAAACATAAGTAAAAATACACTTCCTGAGACAGACAAGCAAAGCTTTACTAGAATCAGTGAAAAGTTCCTTCCATCAAAGGACAGCCCTTCTGTATCAGGACTGTAAGCTGGACATCAACCTTTAGTTCCATAAACAAAGAAATATTCCCATTTCCTTTCCAGCTTGGATTTATGCTAGTACTTGTGTAGTACCACAACCCAGTTTCCTCCATTCCTGGATATACCACCTTTATCTATGTAGGCAGCCTGATAAAGCTTTCATCAGTTCTAAGCATCTACTTTGGGTGTGAGCAGAAGAAGCTCGAGTCACATATTTAGAGCCAGCACACCAAAATACAACACATGGTATTCCCACACCAAAATCACCCAGGGGAAACATTCCACAATACTACAGGTGTGCCATTGACACTTAGATTCTGCAACAGCTTTTTACTGCAGGCTGCCATAACCCTACCCACATTATTTAAGTGGTGACTGTTAGATTTGTCACACTAGAGTGCCAAGTCAGGCACCAGAAGTTCTAGGGAGGTACCAGGCCTTCAGCACACACAATACATACCTTTCCTGTCTGCCTGCATTTCCTGCACATCCTCCTGGAGCTCTAGGCTAGCTTTGCAGAAGACGTTGCTGTTCTTGTGATTCATCTGAGCTGCCAGGAACGGGCATTTGGTAGCAGAGCCGTGGCTGGTACCAGCAGGTGGGTGGCCAGTAGGTGGCTGGGTTCCATCTGTGTTCTGTTTGGCCACCTCTTTGGCATTTTTTGCCTCTGAGGTGAGGGCAGAGAAGGGAAAACGCTTCAGCTTCATCATTTTTATATGTTGTCTTAAGCTCTTCTATCCATTACCTTCACAATTCATTTGACATAAGCCATTCAGAACTATTTAACTTGAGTGATTACATTATAAATCACTTACACAAGCAGAAAATGCCAGTAACAACCAAGGGACATTTGAGGGGGAAATCCCGCATCTTGCTTTTGCTCCCAAAGGGGAGATTTTCTTTTCTGGAGTTGGGCTACTCTCAGCCACCAGTTCTTCCTCTGCTGACAGTCTCATTTCAGTGGGGCCCAGTAACAGGACGTGGTACAACAGGTACAAGCTAGAACACAGGAGGTTCCACCTCAACTCGAGGAGACACTTTTCTACAGCAAGGGTGAGAGCACTGGAGCAGGCTGCCCAGAAAGATTCTGGAGCCTCCCTATCTGGAGACTTTTAAAACCCATCTGGGTGCGTTCCTGTGTGACCTGCCCTGGGTGATCTTGCCCTGGAAGGGCGGTTGGACTCGATGATCCCTGGAGATCCCTTCCAACCCCTAACATTCTGCTATTCCCCCACGGACCGGGGTGAGAATCCCAGGGAACGTTACCGGGTGGGGTGAAGAGCTGCTCAAGCGGAAGAGGCCCCAGCTCCGAGATTCAGGATCACGGATCCCCAATCAGAGCTGGCTGCAGGACAACCGAACAGGCCCATTTCTTATTTGTGTTCACGTTTAATTACCAGAGACAGCTAAAGGACTGAGCAAGCCTTCTCCTGAACTTGCCTATTCCAGAAGTTTCCTTCTGTATCTGAGATCTGTATATAAAGGTGACTAGGTTTGCCCTTCGGGCACCTCCCCATGACCCAGCCCGGCGCTCCGGAGCTCCCCTCCGGCCGTACTCACCCCGCCGGGTCGTGGGGGTCTCCTCCTCCGCCTGCTGCCCGCGAGCTGCGGACGTGGCCAGGGCACGGGCGGCGGCCGGGGGCGATGCCTCCATCATGCGGGGGCAGTGCTGGGCGAAGAGGAGCAGGGAAGGCCCAGCCTTCTGCAGGAAAGCCTGCGAGACGCGGGCCAGGAACGGGCAGCGCCGCACCACCGCCTCCATCTTCGCCGCCTGAACGACACTCGACAGAAAGTCACCTGCAAACGAGGAAACGAGACCCCAACAGTAGGCGCTCACCCAGACCCAGCCCGCGCCGCCGCCTATATAGCCCAGCCGGACGCGGCGCAGGCGCGTTGCGGTTGTTCCCCGCTACGCTGCGCAGGCGCGGAACGGGCTGTGTAGAGCTGGAGGTGCCTGTCTGGGGAGGGAAGGAACCGAGCCGTTCCTGAGGGTTCTCTGAGCCATCAGGAGTCCCGGGGAACCGTGAAAGGACGCAGGTGGTGCTGGGCTGCTCTCGTCGGGGCGGAGGGGCCCCGGGTGGCTCCTGGGGAGCTGTGCGGGGCCGGAGGAAGCTTAGGCGGCTCCCGGGGTGTCGTGAGGATACGGAGAAGGCACAGCTCCGTGAGGGCACGAAGGAGACTGCCGAGGCTGTGAGGGGACGTCCCGCAGTAGGGGCATGGCGCACATGGGAAGAAGAGGCGGATAGTTGCGCTGTTCAATTTCCCCTCAGCTCCAGGCTAGCCCACGCATGTTTCCCAGAAGTGTCGGAGCCCATACCCGCGGGACAGTGGATGTGTGGGCCCCCGGTGTGGCCGTTCATTGGAAAACGGGAGCCGTGAGTCAGCGGTGCGGGCAGACCTGGCGCTGCTCAGACGCATCTCCTGTACCTGCCTGAGCACTGCTGCGTCCCTGCAGATTCTGCACAGGGGGTCAGGAAGCACCGGGTGGGATCCTGAGCCCCTCACGTTCGACTGTATGAGTCGAACAGCTCTGTCGGTGATGGGTCAGGCTTCCACTGCTGTGTTTTTGAAGCGTGGTGCCATTGCCCCAGGGTTTGAAGATAAGGCTCTTGTAAGAACGACGACAGCAAGTAAAAATCCTGGATACCTTGCCTTGGAACGGATATTAAAGCTTATTCGTTTAGAAGAATATTTACTTATAATAATAATAATCACATACATGTATAATATATATGTGTAGAATATAAAAGGAGCTCGTCTTACATATCTGGTCATCTGAGCTACAGTAGTACTAATTGCTGTAAGCATACACTGTCTGCTGAAGTGTGGGAAGAATGGAGAAGAATGATGATGATGCATTCTTTTCCTCATCTTATGAAACAGTGATTTCACGGAAGGCAGGATTTGGGCAGAGAACTGCCTCTCTTGGCCTAGTACCCCTCAGCCAGCCGACACCTGGCTCAGGCACTTTGAGGCAGGAATGATTTTTGTAACAGGTGCACAGTTTTAAGGAGAGCTCTTTTAAAGCTCCCTCCTACTTGACTTGTGTCTTGCATGTAGTCACTTGTAATTACTAGAAGGTGCTCGTAGTAGGATGATTAGGGAAATGCAAAACCTGCTTAGGACTGTGGTTGCTGGATTGTAAGTTTGCATACGAAAGGCACTTAGAAAGTATTTGTCAGTATTTGCCTCTTGCAAATTAATTTTTAGAAAAACTCTTCTGTTGGGGAGCAGGGTGAAGACCAGCAGGAGCCTTCTCTATTCATTGCTGACTCATTTTGAGGATGATGGCTGCAGTGTGCAGACTTTGTGATCTGAATAAGCAGATCTGGAGGAAGGCAACCTTGCTGCCAGCTCCAGCATAGTACTAAGCTCCGAGGTAGGAAATGGGATGGACTTTTGCCCTCATCTACTCATTGAGCGGCCCCTGCAAAAAGTAGATAGGATTTGACAAAACAGGGCATGGGATTTGGGTTTTAGTACAGTTTTAAACACAGTTCACTTCCTACTTAGTAGGAATTAAAGACAACATTATATAATACGTCTTGGTGCTTAGATTTTAAACAATTCAATTCATTATTCCATCAATGTGGTATAGAAGTTACCATTAAGAAACAGTCTTTCATTAGTGGCCATTGTTAAACTAGACAGTTTTGCTTATTAGATAAATGGTTAAACTAAGGCTACGGTATTTGACCTGAGCCTGTGTAGCAGTTACAGTAACAACAGTCTTGGTCATTTAGTGATGTGAGTACAGTGCTTCGAATTATTACTTCAATTTGCTCATGAAAAGTGCTCTTCACAACTGGCTTTCGGTTACAGTTACATACCTCGAATATTTGCATTTTGCAGAATACAATAGTTAATTAACACTTGAAGTTTAAAGATAGCTGATCTGTTTTTCAGATTACTGCTATCCCCATTCCCCTTGATTCCTTACCCTGAAGCTTTGTATCACATCAGTTTAAAAAATTGAGGAACCATCACTTATTCTGCTGTGTAAATACCTAACTAGTGTCCTTAGAGCAGAAAGTTAACGTGTCTAAACCTAAGGGATTACTTCCTTGAATTCAGCTCAGTTTTTACAACAGAAATGAAGTCCCATATGCTTGGTTTATAGCATGTTGACTATTTTTCATCCTTCTCCTACTTTATTAATTTACCATGCCCTTTAACTCAAGGTGAATATGTGTTTTGTTGTAAGAGGTATCAAAGCAAAGTAGTGTGCAAATGTACTGGCAGAGTACTGCAACAGGCTGCAGAGTTCTCTGCCTGGACACCTGCCACAAAAATCCGATAATCTTTCTTTATGTAAATAACAGCAATATCTTGCCATGTTGCAAGGCTGAGAGATGAATTACGTTAGCCTGCTTTGCTGATGGACTTCAGAAACTCATGGTTCTGTATTCAGGAGTGCATATGGAGTCAAGCTTGAAGAGCATCTGCTTTTTACACAAATATCTTTCAAGGTTGGCAGCTGAGACACAGTGACCTTGGATGTGATAGGGAGGTCTCCAAGTGGAGCAGAACTCTCATCTTTCCTGTCAGACTTCCCTGCACTCTGTGCTCTCAATTAGACCCCTCAATAACACTTCTTTAATTTTGGTGAATTTACCTAACCTTGTAGATGACAGGAATTGCGCAGAGCTAAGTAGCAATGGAATGACATTAACTTGGCTCTCATCTTGGGGAGCTGCTGAAGGAATGTGTCCTTGTCAGTGTACAGAGATGGCTGTGAGATCTGGGACCAACAGGCCGAGGAAAAGTTGGGGTAAAGGGTGTCTTGTTAAGTGCTCTGCCAGTTTTCTCACTTTGGAAATCCTGCCAGCCAGAGCTTATATGTTGAAGGTGACATAAGTAGTACAAAACCTGCCATTAATTAAAATTTCATAGGGCTTCAGTGGATTAATTAAATGGTATTTAAAGTTCTTAATTGTGGGAACGTATTGCCATCTTGTTACAGGCCTCAGGAGAAACTAGCATGAAGTGCCATGTTCTTTGCCATGCTCCAGAAGGAGAGCTTAAGACTGTGAGAAAGGGTGGCCCCCAAGGAACTGGAAGGCCATCCTGAAGGAGAAAGCAGGCTTCTGTAGCCTGTCTAGAGAGGCATGGCATGGAGGTATGATGGGCAGGGGAGAAGGAATGTTTGCCTGTGAGTATGTAAAGGGCAGAATAGCATGTAATCAAGAAGGAAGATGGTTTAAGCCGAGGGGATAGAACTGGTGTGAGAAAAATACTTGTTCAGCTGGCCATGCCCAGGTTTATGTTGAAAAGTGGGTAGCTCCTAGCTGCTAACTGTGTTTTGACATTGACACCTGACATCCTGTGCACCGTAAGAAGCCTGATCTGCCTAGGGAGGCCTATGTGATGCAGTGACATGGGACAGGAAGACTCCACTACCCCGACAGCCTCTCCTGATTTTAGTTTTCCTAAAGCTGATTCTGTTCTGATGATTTGGTCATTTCTTTGCTAAATAAGTTGCAAGAGGGAAAATAAGGTTAAATTCCAGCAATTTAGGGGGTGGATGAGAAGCCATAGAATGTGCTTCTCATGCAGGAATTGAAATGGAGGAAAAAATGCCCTGCCACAGGCTGAAGTTGAGTTCTGCAGGTGTCAGCTCCTGCTGAGGATGGTCTCTTTCCACATTACCAGTTCACCACATAGCCTCAGGTATAAGGTACCTTTAGTGTTTCTCTCCCATCCCTCTTCTTTCAAGCCCAATATTCCCAGCAACAGAACTTGATGCATAGGTTTGTAGCTTTCATCCATCCTCACACATCAGCTGTTGGCTCATTTCTTAGAATTCTAATGAATTTTATGCTTTTAAGTGAACATCCTACTTCAGTAGGAAAGTAAGAGTCAGAAGTCCCTCTGCACTTAGCCTGTACAACATTAGCAGCATTTAATCCCTTTTGCCCACTTCTGAAGTCAGAGCTGTGCATATTCCTAATTTTTTCCCACCCAGTCAATGTCATGAGAAGGCAAGCCAGAAAAACAATTCCCTCTCCCCATGCACAGGCCTCTGTCTATATTGAGAGCTGAACTTTCCAAGGGAGTGGATGTGATCCTGACATCTGGATTTAATCCAGGCTCAAATTCCAGGCTTAGATCTGAGAACTTCCACCTCCAGGCTTGAGACCAGCAGTTCTTAGAACTTAGTTTACCTTTTAAGGCAAAACTTAAAATGTGTGATAGTAGCTGCATAGTGAAAAATTCTTCCCATGTTGAATTTCTTCAGCACGTTTTCCTCATGTGGATCCAGTGTCATCCTTACATGTCAGAACAGGAAAGCTCATTTCTTTATAGGACCCTTTCAATCAATAGAGAGTTTGTCCAAGGTGAAAGAGCTGCTGAATGCTTGGGCATGTGTGCCCTGTTGCAGAGTGATGGGCAGCACCTTTCACAACACAGGCCAGGCAGGTGTCTTACCCTTTCTCATAGACACAAGCACCAAGTTGGTTTTCTCCCTGGTGTAACGGAGGTCTGAAATTCCTGAACTGCCAGGGCATCTTCACAGGGGTATTGGGTTAGGACACTCTGCCTCTCTGCCAGGCTACAGGTGCTGCCCACTGATGCAGAGGAGTTTGTTCTCTTGGCAAAATCCCATTACAGGGGTGTGAGTCAGGCTCAGTGAAGACAGCAGAAGGTATTGCTGCCTTCGTACAAGGTACCCTGCCCTCCTGCTGAAGGGCACCACTTCCACGCTGGGGCTGCTGTGGTCTACATCCCATCTGATGAACAGATCCATCAGTGGTTTACCCTAATTCCAGAATATCTCTTTGACATCCAGTTGCTTCACATGTGGGAAATTGGGCAATCATCTTTCTTTGTCATCTTGCAGCCTCAAGTTTGTCTCGTTTTGTGCAGCATATGGCAGGAAATGATCCATCAACCCTTTCAGGTACTGTGACCTTTGCCACACTTGCAGTGATTTGCATTTGCATCCTTGTTTGTTCCTCTCTCACACAGTTTTCCTCCTCCTCTTACAAAGAACCAGTAGGCTCCAACCAGTGTATTTTTAGTTAGGATTATTGCTGGGCTTCAGCCCGGCATTTTTCTTGCATATCTAAGCCCTCATTTCTCTTCATGGCAGAGACACCACCTTCTCCATCCAGTTTAAGAGCTTGAACTCTCTGAGTAGTTAGCAGAGAGCAGAAATACCTTAGAAGAAGAGAATGTGATTGCTTCCTGTTTGAAGGTATGAGAGTTTGGGGGAAAGAACTTGGCTCTGAAGTCAGAGCTCTCTATAGCTCTCTGAAATTGGAGTTTTCAGACAGGAATTAAGTAGGTAGGCTGCTCCTCTCTACATAGAAAGACAGAGGAAAGAAGTAAGTCTCTGTTCTTCATTTGAATTTAAAACACTCCAGGACCAGAGAGACACTCAAGTCATGTTTATATAGTGAAGTATCTTTGCTACACTAGGCAGCTCTGGTGACCTCATATCTACGTTAGTCGTAGGCATTGGCAGGAATGTGGAAGTCAAAGCAGAAGCAGGAGTGTAAAAGTCCTTGAAAACAAGAACTTGACCTACAGCAGTAAAAAATGCTGTGCTGGAACCGATGGGCTGTCACTGATGGGGTGTCAGTGCTGGGACTTTGTCAAGCAGGAGGTTGCTAGGAATCATGGGCATACCTTGTTCTGTCCCTTTCACCCTGTAACTGTGTACTGGTTGTGGCTGGGATAGAGTTAATTTTCTTCATAGCAGCTTGCATGGGGCTGTGTTTTGGATTTGTGATGAAAGCAGAGTTGATAACACAGGAACGTTTTAGTCGTTGCTGAACAGCACCAAGCACCAAGGCCTTTTCTGTTTCTCACACTGCCCTGGCAGCAAGAAGGCACAAGTTGGGACAGGATGACCCCAGCTGACCAAAGGAATATCCTATACCATGTCACATAAAGCTCAGCAATAAATGTGAGAGGTATGTGTGTGTCTAAGTTACTCAGGGACTGGCAAGACATCGATCAGTGGGTGTCCCACAGGCCTGCCAAGACAGTAGCATATTCAGGTACCCTCACAAGTCAGTCACCCCAGACTCACTTTGACACAGGAAATTAAATCACTTGTGTAAACTGGCATAGTTTTGCTTGTCAAAATGGACATCCCCTGGCTAGACAGCTCTTTAATCAGTACTGTTTCCTGCAGGTGTACATGCTGCCAGTCTTCTCCCAGTTGTAGTAATACATATAAGATTGCCTTTTCAGCCTGGACATAGGGCTAAAGGGATCCTATGAAGTCCCAGCAGACACTGATCTCTTTTGGAGGGATAAAAATGTGATTTCAAAAGACTTGTCACCTTAACATGTCAGTTGCAGGTGCAGTACACCTACAGGCAAGACTGCTTGTGATTTGTTTCAGCAAGGGTTTATTTTTCACTTATGCACCCAGTATTTTAATTTCTTCTGCTGAGATTGACATTTTAGTGAAGTAAGAGAAGGAGAAGCATTTCAGGATTAAATACCTGCTGATGACATGAGAAAGTGGCAGAAAATCCCCTTCCTGACTACACCTAAGATGGAAATTCCTGTGTGGGTGTTATCTCATGAACATGTACTCAGTGAGGCAACATGACTCTTCTGTTCTCTGAGTGGCTTCTCTTCTTATCAGACTACTTCATAGCATTAGATATTGCTGGTCTTGAGACAGTTTTAAAGCAAGCAATAAGCAGAGGAAGTGTAAAGCAGTTTTCATCTTTGTTTCCATCAAAGGTCAGGGGAGCTTTATAAAAGATTATTTGTTCTAGTTGGTATTAGTTGCTGTAGTTGTGCAGTCAATTAGAATTAGCTTCTTGAAAGAAACAATCCAAAGGGTTGAGAGGGAAGTGACCAAGCAGCAGAGCAGAAGGATGCCTCACACCTAAGTAGACGTGTTCCAGACATGGAAATTGCATGGAAATGTGTGGTAATAGGGTCTGAAACACTACAGGGCTAAACCCTCTCCCAGGGGTGTGGGAGGAGAGTCTGTGTAACACCACAGCCTGTGTGGCAGAGCAGAAAGCTGGAAGGATGAGCTATGGCCTTCTTGGTGTTCAGCCCCCTCCTCTACAAACCTTTCCTTCTCCCAGTGTCAGTGTTGGTGTGTTGTGGCTATGGGTTTTGCTGTGCTATTTTGCAATAGCTCTTGTTGCTTAACTGTTGAGGTGCAAGACTTACTATTGCTCCTCATGCTCTAAAGATTATAGATAAAGGGTGATATTAAGGTATTAAAATGAGAAGTGTTAGCAATAGGGGAAGAAGAGGCCACTGCTGAAATATCAAGGGAGAAAATTAGCACATTGTATTGCTAAATCTGAGCTTGGGAGCTGCAGACCAGAAAAACTGTCATGTTGAGGTTATTGTGAGTATAAGAGGCTTCCATTCCTTGTTTGCCTTTGTTCTGGACTCTTCAAAAAGTTGGCAAGTGGTCTGTTTGCTCTGTCTTACAAACAGCCCAAGTCATGCAAAGCTCTGGGCTCTACTTTCAAAGCTTCTGGACCACTCTGCCTGCCAAGCAGCACAGGCGGTACCAGGAGGAGTATGAGTGAGGACCAGCCAGGACAGCTGGGATGGGAGGTTGCCTGGGGTACTGTGACCCTGCTGGCAGCCTTTTCTCCATGTAGTTTATTTGACTTGATGGTTTTGCAGCTGCATTGGACACCATTCCAGCTGAGACGTACTGGCTAGAGATTGGTGTGGTCAGACCTACTCTTGTCAGGTGTTGGCTTGGTGTGGTGGTAATGGTTAGAGAACGTGTTGCTCTAGTATCTCCAGGAGACATGAAAAAGAACCTGGATTCTCTCTCTTCTTCTTCTTTTCAGGAGTCTCTCCATTTAATCAGGCAATTTCTCTTGGAAATGCACATTGTACAAGCTCTGGGGGAAGAAAATGAAAGTTGGTTTTAGGAAATGTCCTAGAAAGAGAAGTGCAAACATTGCATAACAAAAAAGTTGAAGGGGATCCAGTGAGAATTTAAGATTGAAATGGTAAAAATACAAAGCTAAGGTTATCATTCTCTCTACTTTGTTCTCAGTTTCTCCTGTTAAATTGATTGTAGGAGCAAACCAAGGGAGAGTAGAGAGTTCCTGCTGGCTTAGCATTAGTGACTGATTGACTTGTCTGGTTTTATATAGAGCTCTGATAATGTCATGGAGCTTTTATATACATGAGATAACCTAGTCTCCAATATTTCTCCAGCCATCCCATAACCTCTGTAGAGAACTTGAGTGTAGTTTGGCTTAAATACTTCCAATCTTGATTTTTAAAGACCTCTAGTCTTGACAAATCTCTGCTTCAAAGTTTACCTTGGAAAAGCCATTCAGAGTTTATGTTCTCAAAAAGTTGTTTCTTGTTTCCAGTCTGATATTTAATAATGTGTTAATTAAACAAAGTATAATTCAATCTTAGGCCAGGAGAGCTCTCCCAAGACGTCTCCCACTTAGCACTGATAAGGGATGATCAATCTCATACCAAGCCATGAGAGAACATGGTATGGAGTGGGGGGGGCTCTACCCAGACAGATAACTGTAAGGAGAAAGTTCTTTACAATTAAAGTGGTAAAATAGTGGAACAGGTTGCCCAAGGATGTGGTTGAGGCTCCATCCCTGGAGATACACAAGATCAGATTTGATGTGGCCCTGAGCACCCTGATCTAGTTGGAGGTGTCCCTGCTCACTGCATGGGATATGATGATCTTTGAAGCTCTGAACCTGGGGCCAGCAGCCCCAGCAACCTTTTGGATTGAATCCACTGCACAAGGCTATTGCTGAGATGCTGAGGTTTAAGTGATGGTTGAGCTGTTTACCCCAAAGCCCTGATGACAGTTTTGTGTTTTTGTGGTGTGGCACTTTGAAGTCTGTAGTAGGATGTGCTGTGCACAGCTAGCAGGTAGAATTTCAGGGTTTAACAAGAAGAGATGTGGCTGAGCGCCTTGCAAAGTTTTCCCTTGGCCTATTTACTACTTAAAGGTTAATTCTGCCTCTGATGGAGTGTGCTGAGAAGTCTCTCTTTCTGTAGGTGTGAGGCAGGGCTTTTTTCTTCCAAGCTGCATTTTGTGAAGCAATAATGCTTTGGAAGAAGCAGTTTTGGGGAGAGATGTCATGCTAAGCAACACATGCTCTAAGAGACAACACGTTCATTCTGCCCAGCCTGCAGCAGGAATGAGACCCCACAGTGGAAGGTAGAGTACCTGGGAGGGGGGCTGTCACTTCAGCCACAAAACAAGAGCAAACAGCTCTAATACATGAAGGTGTGCCTACCCTCTCAATCCTTGTGCTACTGGGTGTTGAAATCTAGATGGAGGCTGGTGCTGGGCTCAGCAAACAGGTGTGCTGCTCTTCTATGGGTGAGTGAAGGGGAAACGTCTGGGCTCCCTTGTGAGCCTTTGGGACCATGGATTGCTCCATGCTACTTGTGCTGTCTGTACTACTCTCAGAATGGTGGGTAACCTTTTCCAGGTTTGCTTCAGCTTGGTTCCCAAAACTGTGTGTCACTTCCACAGCAAAATCCTGCTAAGATACATTTGCCATGAAGGATGATGAGATTTTGAGCAAGTAATTGAGATTTAAAGCTCCAATTACAAGAGGAAATAAACTGCAGCTGCTTCCTACACTTGTATTTTAATTGGAAGAAGTGATTTCAGTATATCCTTCCCAAAGTCCTTGCACTGTCTCTTGGGCTTGATAGCCAGTGTCCTAGTTTTCATAGAGAGATGTTGCAGCAGTGCAGTCCCTCACCCAGCTGCACTTGGATAAGGGAGAACAGTGCATGTGTGGTGATGGTGCTTGTGCCTGGGGTTTGATTGCTCTGCTGTTCAGCATTTCCTTGGGCAGAAGAACTGTTTTGTATTTACTCGGCAGGTCTGCTTGTTACTTGTTCTGGTTTAATTGTATGAGGTCATGTCTGCTCCCTGGTGTGCAGTCAGTTGTGTGTGCTGCTGAACACAGTGCCTTTGGGGGTGGTAGTGAGCACGAGTGACACCTTAATAAGGGTCCCTGGAGAGATAGATTTAACACTAGGCTGCCCCCATCTCCCAACAATTGCCACTTTAGAGCTTATTAATCACACATCCCTCCTTAGAAACAACTATTTTTAATGCTCCTGCTCTGTGCTGAGTCCTCAGAAGCCCTTTTAGGTTTTGTTGGTTTTGCTGATGGTGGCTGCTTTTTAATTGCACAGGTAGAAGAAGTGGGGCATGAGAACCCAATCAGCATTTTCTCAGCTAGTGTCCCTGTCATCAGTGGATTTCTGTGGATCAGGGCATTCACAGGGCATGTGTAGATGCAAAACAGCTAGCTGTAGAGGCTAGGGCACACCACATGATCTAGGCTGTTCTCCCAGGTGTCAGCCTCCATGCCCTTGCCCTCACTCAGCCCCTGCCACGCTGCTACCAGATAGGCTCTCGGCTGTCACGGTCAGGGGCAGGTCTTTCTGCCAGTCAACAACCTGGCCCTGCTAGCACATGAACTTTCCTAACCTCAGCAGAAATGTCCGGCCCTTTTCTCCATTGTCCTTGAACCCTCTTTGCATCTCGGTGGTGGTTGCGAGCCCAGCACGTTAATTTAACCCTTTGAGGTAGCTCATGCAGAGAAGCTGGTACCTTTTAGCTTCTCACAGAAGAGTCAGGGGAAGAAGTGGGGTAGCACACTGTGACACAGAGGAGTGTGAGGGAGAACAGCTGTGGTCGAAGCACAGTGCAGGGAGCCAAGGCTCAGCTATCCAGCAGTGTTTGGTACGGCTCTGCTGCTGGAACCCCATGTCTGCCCTGTCCTGGGCTGTTTTCCACCCCATTTCCCTCCTGTTTCATAGTTTAGGCAATGGTCAATAAGCAGGATTCAGACTGCTGTCATGTCCTCAGAGGAGCTGGGGAGAGCCTGGTATGTCTAATGGTTAAAAGAATGGCAGAGAGCAGGCTGGGCAAAACAGCTGCTGCTGCCACATGGGATTTTGTCTCCAAACCTTTAGGAGCTAGGCTGGGCTTTGGCATTTCCTCGGCCTACTTCTGGGCTTAATGTGCTACCTTATCTGTCATCTTCTCCATGGCAGATGGAGTCTCTTCAGGATTAATTAAGGATCATAACTGTGACCTAGTTACCAGACTTGCACTATTGTTAATGGAGCTCACTAAGGCTGTTTGAGAGAGCTTCTTACCCTTGTCTGCTCCGGTTACCTGCTCCATATGTCCTTCTGGGACCGACTCTGAGCCCCAGGCAGGATCAGCTTACATTCATTTCTCTAATAGATTGCCTTACCCTTGGGTGGGTAGGTAGTTGCTTCCTGCTTGTGGTGCACCAGTTGGTCTGGGGATTATATATGTTGGCCTACATCTTTCACAGTGTTATCTCCTGTTTGGGGATGGGGCTGAAGATGGGGAGTGATCAAGCTGCAAAATTAGAGTGGATGGTGCTGGAGGCAACATCCTGAAACAGTCCAGTTGTGTGCTGCTGTGCCTTAAACCATGCTGACGCTGAAGGGATATCCTAGGGTATCTCTTCTATCAGCTACTCAAATCCTTCATTTCCAATTTGTACTCTATTTTGACAAGCCTTTAGGAATGCTCCTTGTTCCTAGGAATGCTCTAGGAAAGTCTAGGAATGCTCTCAAGCTTCTAGAGCTTGAGAAGTAAACTGAGTTCAGGCTCTTCTAACCCTGATTCTGGCCTGCCAAATTTTCAGTTAATGCACTGTTCCATCCAGGAATGACTCAGTCTCATGTTCCTGTGGTTTGCAGACCTGCTACAAGCAGATTCTTCTTTCATCTGGGAAGAGGTTGCACCACAGGGATCATGATGGAGATTTGACCCTTTTACATCTGCTTGCTCTCTCCTTCCCTCCCTTTGCTGCTTGTTTGAGAGTCTGCCTTGCGCTGGTGGAACCTCACGCAACCAGGCCATTGCACGGGCTCACAGCCATGTGCTCAGGGGCTGCACATGGCATACTTGCTGTTCATGTGAGGAGAATTTATGTTCCTGAAGCTCCCCTCTGTGTCCCCTGTGGAGCTGGCCCTTAACTAGCCTGATGTTCTGCTCAGGGTCTGGGCATGTCCTCAGTGAGATCCCAGTAGCTCCTGCTGATTGCAGACAGGAAGAGCTTGAAAAAGGCTGAGTGGGACCCCTGGGAAACAACACTTTGCTTTGTCCTCAGAAGTAGGCACAGCAGGCTAACTGCTTGGTTTTCTCCTCTGCCTTGGAAAACATCTCTTGTGTTCCAGTGACCTGCTTATTATGTAGGTCATCTTCAGCTGGAAGGAAAAAACAATTTTGAAAGTAGGAGAAATCGAGCACAGTTCATCCACTGACCAGTTCTTTCTGGAAAAGCAGAGAAAGTTGCCCTGGTAGGGGGTGGCAAGACAGTGTGGCCTGATCTCTTCACCCACATCAGGCATAGCCTACAAAGAGAGGAAACTGCAGCTGAAGGGATCACAGAATTGCTTTGAAAGCATCCAGTGTGCCCTGTGATGGGGGAACCGTGCATTAAGGAAGACAACAAGGACTTGGCTTGAGAGGTCATGGGTTGCTTGCCATTTAATGACTTTCTTGGGCTTGTTTTTTGTAATTAGGAAGTTTTTTCTGGCCTGTTTCTGCGCAGTGGTGACCTGTGCCAGGTGTGCTGGAGAAGCAGTCCTCACAGGGAGACAAAATTGTCCTACGAAAGGAGACGCAGAACAGGCAAATGCCTCTGCATGTGAGAAAGTAAATCAGGGATCCGAATCAAAATTCATCTTAGTGTTATGGCAGTGCTATTACCCTGGGGCTGTGCTTGTACTTACTAGCAGAGCTGACCCCTTGCAATGCCCACCGAAGAAGGAGAAATCCCTTAGCATAAACTCCTTGACCTAAGCAAGGGACAAACTGCTCTGTGAACACAGATTCTGTCTGACTTCACTTACACTTGTCTCTGCTGCAATAACTCAACACCCCTCACCACCATTTTTTCTCTCTCAAGTCCTCTAAATATCAGCTGGGCTGCAGACACCCTTTGCCCTGTTTTCTTCCTGCCTGGGGAATTGTGTGTGTGCGTGCTTGCCAGCCAGCAGGCAAGTAGAGCTGCAGCCTTTCTTTAGCAGGACCATGAATGTGGCTCCCCTTTACCTGTTCATTGAGGGATTTCTCTTTTCCTTTAGAATGCCTGTAAATGTGATGTTTTCAAGCAAACAGGCTTGACAGGAGATGCTGAAATCACTCATAGGCTTCAGTAGTAATCGAGATGATGTTAGAAAATGAGGTTTCAGGATGTTATGTTCTTGACAGTGGAGAGATGTATGGAGACATGGGTTGGGCAGCAAGCAGAGGACTCTGCCCTGCTCCGTCTTGCTGGTTCCCCCCTCCTAGGTGTCTGTCATGGCTATGATACTGTTCACTGTAGCAGGGCTGGCTGAGCAACCCCTCACTAGGCACTTGTGCTGTTGCTTTATTCACTCCTGCTATGCCTCTCCAGTTGCAGAAGGTTGCTGGCACAGACTCTTGTGCTTGAAGGTGTGACTGAGGTTCTTACAGAGCTGCTTGTTTTTAGATGTGCTCCCTGCCAGCCTTTGCTCGTTGCTTTATACCAGCATCTGCTGTGCTGCCCACATAAAGCACGCACATCTGTGACAGGAATGTCCTCCCTGCTTAGAATCTTGATCTTAGTGGTTTCTGTTTAATATACGAAGATCTTTGTGTGTATTCCGTTCCCCTGCTGTCTAATCCAAGGGTGGACAGTCCTGCTTGTCTCATCACACCCAGTAGACTAGAGAGAAGTCTATGTAGGAAGCAACAGAGCAATGACATTTTGAACAGAATGACATTTTTTCACCTACAGTGAAAAGACATCTCCCATGCTTTGTGCCCCCACATGGAGCATTAAGAAAGCAGGCAAGCAGGCATGTATCAAAGCTGGGGCACTGCCATGCGACCTGCCAGTGTGCCCACAGACACAGGCAACTTGGAAATCTTGCTCAAGATGTAGGATTAGGCTAAGTTCCTAGCACAAGATTTTCTGAGTTAGACAGGGGACAGACGCCCTGAGGCTGGAATTGTCATGTGCATGGGTCCTTGCACAATGAGGCCACTATGTGCTGTAGACAGCAAACTGCTGGAGCTGTCATGTACACATGGTGAGAGCATTGAGGGTTGCCTGTTACCTTTGCTTGGAGGAAGGATTTGATTAGAAACTGTCTCACAAAAGTGTGGTTATTGAATGAGTTACTCCTTCAGTTCGGATCAGCCATCTCCATATACATGCCAAGTGCAACTGTCCTGGGCAAGCGTGCAGCTGTTCTGAAGGAAAGTAGATGAGCTTTCCTTGTGGAAAGCTTTTCCTCATCAAGCTTTTTCTGACTTGTTTTCTGCATGGAGCAATTCTCCAACACTATTAAACACAGCAGCAGGGGTGAGTCAAGCAGTTCTTGTCAAGGCTAGCCTATTTTTAATCTGTTGATTTTATTATAAATTGAATACACTGTGTCACACTGCTGTTCCCAGCACGATTGATGGCAACAAAAAGCTAGCCAGGAATAGTATGCGCTGTGTGGTAGCTGGGGAGAACCTCCTGTTCCCAACATCTCTGGCCTTGTCTGCGGCTTGTTGCCATGAAATTGTGGAACTTAACTAAAGGATGATTGGGCTGTGAAAAAATAATTTTAACCGCCATTTAACTGAGTTTAGTGTGTCTCATTGTCTTCAGAAGCTGATGAAGCTGTAAGTGTAGTAAGATGGAGTGACTAAAGTTCTTAAATGGGAACCGAGGCAACTTTGGCTTTTAATGGACAGCTCCTAAAGAGCAGCAGGTGTTACGGTGCAGACAGAAACTGGTTTTGAAGGGCAGGCAGGCTGGGATTCTTGCACCTCTTTGGGAAATGTTTGGTGTTGCTCTGGATAAGAGATGAGGTTAGGTGTCCCTTAGACTTGACTTCTTGAGTCAGAGGCTTTGGCATCGTTGGCTAGCCTGGGGCTCTGCATGGCTTTCTGTTGTGAGAGCACATCTCTCATTTACTCAACTTTGCTTAGGTCACATCAAGATAAGTCTCGGTATTGTTCACTGCAAGTTTTCACCACAGCACCACAGTGTAACGGTTACTGCAGCCTCAGATGTTGCCAAATGGTTGTGGGCAGTGGAAGAGCTGCACTGCAACATGAAGGGTCTTTAAACACCAGCCTGGGTTTTGAATAGTTATTAGGACTGCTAGTGAGTAGTAGTCCCACGAGTTACTTGTCTTGCAAGCTTCAATCGCTCTATGAATCAAACAACTTTTAATTAATCTTGAAGTGGATGGTGTTGAGTAAAACACCTTGGCTGTTTGTGCTGCAGTGAGATTGCTGCCACCCAGGGTTGCTCTTCCCTGCATGCCCCCCATCCTGCCAGAACTCAGGTCCTGGCTTTCACCTCTGGGGTGATGCAGTGGCCCCAGCCCAAACCTGGACTGCTCAGAATTTGGAGTGAGGAGCACAGCTTGGGCCTTGCCAGGCAAGAGAGGAAGGATGAGGACTCTGCACCTCTGCATGCAAGTCAAGGGAGTGGAATGGGGCTATGGAAGCCCCAGCTGATGGTCTTAGCATGGCTCTGCTCTTCTTTCTGCAGCCTGCAAGCAGATCTTGGCAGGCCCTGTCCCTGCACTGCCCCTTGCTCACACAGTATTTTCAGATGCTGTCCAGCACAGTGGGCAGGACACCCTCACCACAAGCCTCAGTCAGGAAGAATGAGAAGGCTTAATTACAACCAGACAAAGCCTTAAGGATCACAGCCTCCAGTAAGCCACTGACGTCTCTGGTAGCTTAGCCCAGTGTGGTCACTGCAGCTTGGAGTGGGACCATGCAGGGAAGTGACCTTACAGTTGTCTTGTGCTGGGTGAGATTGTGCTGTGTGGACAAGAAAATAGACCAGTGTCCCAGCATGAATCATCCATCCATTTCTATACAGCTACTGCTGCTCCACTGGTACCAGGCAGTCCTGCAGGGTGATGGTCCTTAAGGATAAAGGACTGACTCTCCTCTTGTGACAGGAAGGTTTATGCTGGGCAGTTGTGGCTGCCCACTGTTTGTGAGAGAAGAATGACTCGAGATTTAGAGGAAAGAGGTTTCCTGCTGTCTGGATATTCAGGGATGAAGATCTGGTACCTAGATGATGACTGTTCAAGCTGTTTGCTTTGAAGGTGTGGGCTACACCTCTGGGAATTGAGGAGACAAGGCTGCAAACAAGAATGTTTTTTTCAGATTTGATATTCTCTTGTGTTTTAAAGGATTTTTGCTAGGATTTACTATTGGCTTCCTTTTCTAGCTGTTTTAAGCTGAACTCCATGGTGGCATGTGGGTGTGCTATGGTTGTGGTGACAACCTGGCAGTGGCTTTGAATGTAGTGGCCATGCTTCATCTCAACGAAAGGTTCCCAGTGCAGTAAAAGTTTTAAAGGTCCCTATGGATCTCTTGAACCACATATTCCATGGGTAGAGATCTTACAATACACTGACCAAGAAAGAGGCTGTAGCAGACTCCAACTGTAGTAGCCAGGAGGAAAAAACCAAAACCAAACATGCAGAAACTAATTATCCAAATACCAAATCCACGAGGGACCTGGTTTCCCTAAGTTAGGTCTGCGGTTGGGGGTTCCTTGCATAGCAGAGGAAACAAAGTTGCTTACAAATTAGAAGCCAAACAAGGGGGAAAAAATTCTGGATTGCCTGCAACTGCTTGCCAGCAGTGTAAGGCAGACAAAGGTTAAACATTAATTTTTATCTATGATCTTCTGTACTTTTTTCCATTGCCCAGGGCTAATTCAGTGTAGCTGTCAGGAGAGTGTGCTGGGGAGAAGAGGTGCTTTTGGTTGAGGCTATAGTATGAATGTTTGCCTTTGTGGGATCTCCTGCTAGGCCAGGGATTGCCAGTCAGAGCTACCAGAGTGAATGTGTGCTGCTGCAGGACTTGCCTCAGTCAACGTGCTACTCAAGGCAAGCACAGGCAGGAGGATTTGGCCTTGGTATGCAGGGTTGCTTCCTCTCTGGAGTTACCTGCTGCAGTCAGCCCCGTTGTATACGATAGTATCTCTGGAGAAATGAGAAGGTGATGACTTCACCTGTGTCATAACCCCTGCCCTCGGCTTCTCCAAGGCTGTCAGCTATGAGTCACTTTATTTACAAAATGCAGACAGACAATACCAATACAGAGTAACACAGAGGTGCTGTTTGGACAGCAGGCTGTGTTTGCAGAGCAGAAACAGGGTAGTTGCACAATCTGTGTAAGTGGTCATCCACTCCTAAGAAAAACAGTCAAGTATCTTGGTTTATCCACCTGACCTATTGCTGTAGCCCAGTGATCTGACTCTGTGGTTGCTTTTACTACGGAAGGGGGTTGATTTTCCTGCTGCAAAGGTGGTTTAGCACACATGGGCTTTGTATCATCTTCCATTTCCTTTACTGCATAAAAAGCATTGGGGCAAGAGCTGCATTTGCACGGCTGCATTTTATTTGGGAAGGGGAAGGGGAGGCATTGTGTAAAAGGCATGTTTAACTTAAAACATTTTAGCGAGTTTACTAGTGATTTTTTTTCAATGCTAAAGCCTGTGACCTAAGCCCAGGGCAACCACTGCGAGTGCTACTATCTCCAGCACAGCAGCAACCACAGCTATGCTCAGGGGCAATGTGGTGCTGTACCACTCTGAACAAGGAAGGATTTTTGCCTATGTAAGAGCTGATGATGTGGTTGGCACCAGGAGCCTTTAGTTTATAATTAAGTCATCTAGAGGTGAGATGAGGGTACATCTTTATAGCAGCAAGGAATTGTTCCTGTAACTGTGCAAGTAACATGTATAATGCAGGTGCAGTAAACCCATGCATTTGCTCTTTGAAATTGTAAGAACAAGGCAGTCCGCTGCAGAGGTGTGAGAGAAAATCTGCTCTAGCACAATCCTGAGCTAAGCTAAGAGACAACAGGTAGGTGCAAGTAGTTGTTGGGCTAGCACACAAGAGTTGGAAGTCCTTGTTTATGATGAGTATCAATAAGCTGTGATGGAAGAGTCTTGTACTTTCTTCTTTGGATCATTTTTATCCATGACAGCCACGATTGCAACATCAGCATGACTAATTCCATGCATGAGATCTAAGACGTCTGTTTCATCCGAGATTAGACTGTTAGTACAGTCTGTTGTAATACTTACAAACAGGACACAGAGCGGCCCTGCGCGGAGGTGGCTGCCCTTTTTGTGATGATGCCTGTCTTCTGCTCAGTCTCATGAGAGGCAGTAGAAAGAACTTAAGGCATGACATTCAAGCCTGTAAATCCCATACCACCAAGCTTCGTTTTGCGCAAACAAAATTGAGCCTCAAATACTTCTGTCTTGGCCAACCGATTGTGACAAACATGTCAGCCCAAACATCCAGCCAGCTACCAGCAGACACTGAGGGAAGATGCTGGTGTGCACCATCCTTCTGGGAATCCCCTGAGCCAGAGGATACAGCCCAGGACATAAAAGTGCTGATGACCTCATTCTGCATTGATCTGTTGAACCCGTTTATGAACTGGCTTGATTTAGATCCTGACCTTGCAAATGAGTTACAACAATTCTGTATCATTTGGAAATGAACTTTGTTCTGAAGAAATTAGCATTGTGTGTTCATTATCAGCTGCACTTTCCTGCCCTCTAAACTTGAGGACAGCATATCATACTCACATAAAACTTGCTGGTCTTTACAGCTCAGAGTTTGAAAGGCATAAGGGTTCACTATGGCTACATATCCTGTAATGTCAAGAGCCTTCATTTATGACATCTTTTGTCACAATGCAATTATTTATGGCAACTAAGTTGTGCTGGAAGCTTTATTTTGCTGAAGGTCAGGACAGTTGCAGATGGAATAGCCTACCCCTTCCTGTGCCAGTTACTGCCGGACCTCTGCAATTTCTAATAAGACTTTGATTAGAAGAATTATCCTTGGAGTAGTTTGACAGAGCTAAATGCTATCAGCTGTAATTGTTCAAGAAGTTGACTTAGCAAGTGGGGTCCTTCCCTGCTGCCTTTAGTTACAAGCTTTTGCAGTGCACCTAGGTTTGCCATAGGGACTGTTCTGCACAACTAGGAAAGCAAAACAACTGGCCTGGCACCTCAGCTCTAATTATAACAGTGTTCAGCCACTGCCCACACTTGGCAGAGGTACTGTCTTCTGCGAATTGAAGCACCCAGCTTGAAACAGTGCTTGGCCATTCTCCAGCACAAGTTTAGTGCAGAACCTCTCTGGGTAGTGTCTTTCTTGTCAAGAAAGTGCCTTACACAGGACAGTTTCAGTAGATCCCTTCCTTATTCTGTGCTTCTGCTTCTACTTGCACAGGTTAAAAGTTGCCACAATTTTGAAAATTGGGCAGTAGCCACGCAGCTCTGGAACAGATACAAGTATAAATGTAGCTATGGTGGAGGCTGTGGAGCCTGCTCACACCAGCTGAAGATCTGGTCCTTCTGTGCAGTGATTCAAGAAATCAGCAACCCCTGAGGATCAGTTGAGTGATAGTCTCCTTGTTCTCCTCCTGGCTGCCTGGAGCATCTGAAACCCAGCAGGTTATTTTCCTGTTCAGCTGTGACAGCAGGATGTGTAGATAAATATCTATGTATCTAGCAGGATCACCAGGAGGAGTTGTACATGTCTGCCTTCAGGCTGCTTCAGACTTTGTCCATTACCTGAAAGTGGCCTCCAAGAAAGCTGGATAGGGGCTTTTTACAAGGGCATATAGTTATAGGACAAGAGTTAATGGCTTTAAACTAAAAGAGGATAAATGTAGAGTAGATCTAAGAAAGAATTTCTTTATGGTGAGGGTGGTGAGGTAACTTCGAGAGAAGTTGTGGATGCGTCATCCCTGGAAGTGTTCAAGGCTGGGTTGGATGAGGCTTTTGAGCAACTTGGTCTAGTGAAAAATGTCCTGCCCATGGAGGAGAGTTTGAAATTAGATGATCAGTAAGGTCCCTTCCAAGCCAGATCATTCTGTGATTCTTTGTTCTGTCTCCTCTTCCCAGATCCTTCTTTCTGTACTTCAATAAAGCTGGATATGGTATCACTTTTGGGTTTTAATTTGGAAGAGTAAAGAAAACAGAAAGCCAAGAAGACAGCTACTTAAAACACATTCCTCTGCTGTGATGGGGAAGAAATATCTACTTCACATACAGGCATCTACTGTTTGTATTGCTCATCCTCCTGGCAGGGGCTATGGGCTTTCTCTGCATCACTTGGTTCAAGCCTAACCTTTCTGATCTTTCTATTTTTGAAACGTCTTGTATGCTGTCCCTCCCGTGGGTCCTGGGTTTCAGCTGCTTCCTGCATCTGCAGGAGTTGATAAAAAAGATCTCATACAACAGGTCAAGGTACAGTGATAGACAAGCATGTTCATAGTCTTGATAAGGCTTGGTTTATCTGTCAGGCACATTGCAGACCTGGCATTGAGCTGAAAGGCAGAGGAATGCATCTGCTCTCCAAGAGGAGGCAAACCTGACCAAGAAATGTAGAGCTGGATGACTTGTGGGAAATAAATTCTGAGAAGGTCTGAGGTGCTGCAGGGGACAGTGGCTTCTCCTGCACTTCAGGATGACTCAAAGCAGCACATCTCAAACTTACTGCAGCTGTAGCACCTCTCTTCTGAACTTGTCCATCTTGCTGTGGAAACCAGAACCTTTCCTCCTTTTTCTGCTTTTGCAGGAGAAAACTGAACAAGTTGCTTTTGGAAGGCAGAGATGGGAGATGTGGCTGTGATTGCTTCATCCTGGCTCTCCACCCCAAAGCATTTGCCCTGCAGCAAGCAGTTGCACATTGCTTGCAGTTCTTTGACTTGTGTGAACACTTGGTGAGCTTTACCCCTTGGAGGAAGCCAAAATTGCTGAGAACTTTCTGCAGATTAAAGTGAAAGCCAAAAGCAGAATATGGACACTTCTCAAGGGTCAGAATGTATTAGGAACTAGCTTGTTAGTGGAATCTGCCTTTTGGATAGAGGATTAACACCCATTTGCGAAAGTCTGAAGCTAGACAGTGAAAACCCTCTGCACCTTCCATTTCTCAGCACTTAATGCAGTATGAAAACTCTCTTGCTGGATCTTAGAAGGAATGCTTAGATAGAAACCACTCTACAGAGAAAATACTGTACAGTAATATTTGTGCCGCTCCCTTGTCCTGCTGCTGGTGAATCGTTCTCTGTCCACAAGCTCTTCGTTCATTGGCACAATAGCAGGAAGCCTGCTTTCAGTAGAATTTCCAAACATAGCCAATGCTTAGAACAGACTTGCTAACAAAGTGAGTTCAGGGGTTGCTCTGGGCATGCGGCTGTCAGCTGGGTTTCTGTCATTTTCGAAACAGCCTCCTCTCCTATAGAGCTCACAAAATATGCAACCAGCTTGCCTTGTACTGGGCTGCAAGAGAGAGAAAAACAGGAGCTCAGATCCTGGGTACCACAGGCAGGTCTTTTGCATTAAGCCTGCTGCCATGAAGAGGGTTCATGCCACACAAAAGATTGCTGCAGTGTGTTTCAACAAGGGAAATCTTTTGCTGCTGCTTGGCAGGAATATTCATAGCCTCTTTGAAAGGTTAGCTTGCTCCCAGGGACCTTTTCCAGCTGCAGAACAGATCTTAATACATGTGAGGAATCATTCCTTCTAAAGCATTAACCCAGACCTGGGGAAATGATGGCTACTGAGCCAGGTGCTACGAATGTCTGGGTTTGCAACATGCTGTCTCACAGAGGATGGATAGGGTGCTCCTCACTCTGCTTTTCCAAGCCACCGGACTCCAAAGTGGGTGCACAAGCCCCAGGGGGAAGCGAGAATAGCCATGACGGTGTGGCAAGGAAATACCACACCTTCAATTTATTTTAGGGATAAAAAAATAAGAAGCAATTAAACTTCACTGTTGTGTCATGTTTGCCAATACAGATACTCCCCCAAGGGGACTGCAGCCCACAGAGGAGCCCATGCCAGGACAGGCAAGGTGAATAAACAGCAAGGGCCCCACGTGCCACTCTCTGCCTTGCCAAAGGGATAGGAAGGGTTGAATGTACAGTGGTGAAAACATGGGGACTGGAGACCACAAGGAGAGGGGAGGTAGTGACTGGTGTTGAAGGGTCCTTCCCCAAGGACTCCTTTCTTTACATCTTCTTCTCTGTGCCTGGATCCGTGGGGAGAAAGGCCCTTCTGTGGGGTCACCATCCAGAGGTTCCCCACTTCTACAGTCAATGGCTCAATACCCAAGAGGGTATCAGAAAGAAGCAGTGTTCTCAGGGGTCTGTGCTGGGAGTAGTACAAGTTAGCATCTTGACAGGCTGGATGAGTTGGCAATGTTCAGCCAGGAGAAGACTCTGGAGAGGCCTTATTGTGGCCTTTCCATATACAAAGCAGGGTTGTAAGTGATGGAGGCTTTTTATCATGGCCTGTAGTGACAAGATACGGGGCAATGGGTTTAAAGCAAAAGCAGGCAGGTTGAGGCTGGATATCGAGAAGATGTCTTCTGAGTGGGGTGGCACAGAAACATTGCCCGGAGAAGAGAAGCTGTAGGTGGCTCAGACCTGCAGGTGTTCTAAGGCCAGGCTGGACAGGGCTGTGAGCCGCCTGGTCTAGCGACAGGGGCCGGGCAGTCGGAGCGCATGGCCCTTGCAGCACTTTTCCAGCCCCGCCGGTCGGATCACCGCAGAACGGCGCAGGGTAGAGCCCTGGCCCGGAGATAGCTCCGATCAGGAGCCCTCTGTCACCGCCCGGCCCGCCCCTCGCGCTGCATGCCGGGTCTAAGACGGGCGGCGGCCGCGGAGCCATTTTGTGGCGCGGCCGCGCGGGGCTGCTCGGGCTCGTGGCGCCCCGCGGCGGCGCTTGGCGCCGTCAGAGGCTGTAGAAGTGATTGCGGAGGAGTGGGGAGAAGGAACGCTGCTACGAGATTGTAATGCCGGAAGCGGAGACAGAAGGAGGTTTTTCAGCAGTTTTTGGGGGATACAAACTGTGTTCCTCAGAGCAGGATTGCGCAGGCGCATCAAAGCTTATCTGAAGCTGCTCATTTGCACGCTCACTGGAAGTGCAAGTGGCTTTTTTCATTAAAAAAGTGGGAAAAGCTGAAAAACACGGACACAGGTGGACAAGTTTTTCCGTTGCTCGGAGCCAGGGGTATTGAGATTTGCAGGAGAGGGATGCTAGCAGTGTTACTTACAAAAGCTTCGGCAGCAAGCACAGTATTTGTCACCGCGCAAACCGGAGCAGGGGAAGATGTGCAGCCCTGCTCTTCAGGGCTTCACCTGCACGTTGGTGCTGTGCCGGAGCAGGCTCCAGAGCTCCGGGTGATCGCGGGCTTTGGAGAGCTGGTCCCAGACGCAGAGCTGAGGACTGGCCACGGAGACCTGTGGGTGCCCGAGGGTGGGACACTGCCATCTAAGGGTCCCAACCCCACTACCAGGCTGGAGGGCCAGGGGAATGGGTACCTTTTTGCCCCAGCCCACTGGTCTGAAGCCCTCTCTGGGTGGAAAAGCCCAGAGCTTCATATTTCTCAAAACCAGGTTGTACAGGGCTTCTTTAGCACATCAGCCATATTTAGCAGGGCTCTTTGTGTAATGGTGTCTCTGAAGGACAGATGCCCTCGACCAATATCCCCCTACTTTGTTCTTTCCCATAGCTTTTATATCTGAGCTGATAACCATATGGCATGGAATACCCCTTGGGCCAGTTTGGGCCAGCTGGCTCAGCTGTGTCCTCTCCCAAGATCTTGCCCACCCCTCAGCATGCTCCTGGGGCAGGGAAATGTTGGAAAAGCACAGCCTGGATGCTTGCTTAGCACTAGCCAAAACAACACTACTGTGTTATCAACACTCAGCTACAGTACAGCAAAACACAGCACTAGAAGGATGCTTTGAGGAGTATTGACTCCAGCTCAGCTAAACCCAATACAGTGATTTGTTGAGTTTTTTCATGAAAAAAAGTGGGAAAGGCTGAAAAATATGGACAGAAATGTAAAAGTTTTTCTGTTGCTTGGAGCCAGGAGCATTGAGATTTGCAGGAAAGGGATGCTAGCAGTGTTCTTTGCAACACTTTAGAGCAGCACTGTATTTGCAGTTCTAAAAGTCTTTCAAAACTGATTTATTCTATGATGGGGGTCTGGGAGGGAGTTCTCCTTGAAAGCAGCTTTCAGGGCTTTTATATTGGTTCTCAAGGCATCATCCTCCTCTTCCTGCTTGTCTTTCTTGTCACCACCACCATCTGGCTGCTGAGAGAAGTCTTTGCTGAGCACCAAGTGCTACTGTCTCCATGTCCCCTGCAGCTGTGCACTCAGCCATTGTAAACTCCACCTTGGTGTCGCCCTTCTTTGGTTGAGAAGAAGCATGGTCTGAGTCAGCAGGGAGGAGACAAGGGGGCTGCCATCTGTCTGTGTTTGCTGAAGGACTCTGGAGGGAGAACAGAAGAGGTGAGGTGACAACTCCGTCCCTGCCATTGCATCCCATGATTGCCAGGGACAGGAGGGAGTCAGGGGACAGGTGGCTGGTCTGGAGGCTGCTGGTCAGGAATAGCCCCCTCAAGAAACACACCCTCCTTTGAGAGCAGAGCCACCCCTTACCCCAGCTAGAGGGGAGCACTATGCCAGGGCCCTTCCTCATCCCCACCAGCCTCATTCACCCTGTGTGACATGCTCCACATTCTCCTGTCCCAGATCCTATCTGCTGTCCACTGAGCCCTGAGGGGACACAACATGTCAGGGACCCCACCACCTGTCAGGGGCCTGTAGTCTATTGGGGACCCACCACACAGCTCCCTAGGAGTGCAGCACTGGGGAGGGATTGCTGCCACCCCACCTGAGCAGGCAGGGCAGAGAGGGGGAGAAGGGGTGCCCTACAGGGTCTGTGGCAGAACACAGGGACGCTGGGAGAGGGGGGGAGGGATGCTGGGGGTCGTGGCTCACCAATGAACCTCACAGCCTCCAGGCGCAGGGCCTCCTGTGGGTTCCGCAGGTAGACCTGGCTCTGGTGCAGGTAGACCTTGGTCCTGCTCCTGTTCCTCGGCAGTTGGAGACAGGAGAAGGGTGCATGTTGGCATGGTGCCGCCCCCCTGTTAGGCCAGCTCCTTGCCATGTGGCACTGGTGTTCAGAAGGAGCAAATTGCTCCTCAGGAATGCTGGTGCCATCCTGGTGGCAGGGATTGTGCCCAGGGAAGATCCTGGGCTCTTGGGGACTGTGCTTACCAAGTGCTCGCAGATCCTCCATGCCTGCTCAGTCTCAGCCAGCTGTGCCAGCCTCCTCCAGTTCAGGAAGCGGCCAGCACTGCAGAGAGCTTCCTGGGAGGCCTGGGGAGCAGTAGAGATGCCACCACCATTAGCAGGACCCGGTGCCCCCTCTCTTGGCAGAGCTCAGAGCCTGTCCCGGTGCATGCATCTAGGGAAGATGCACCAGCTGGGAAATGATGCTGCCACCAACTTCAGCACCCCAGAGGCAGATAAGGTCAGCCACTCTCTTTGACTGGTAGCCTGTCAGGGCTTGAATGCTTTGGCCCTGGTGGACCCAGGGCTGAAGAGCCATAGCTCAGTCTCTGG